>JAODAL010001598.1:0-224155 GCA_025379985.1 Phyllomedusa bahiana
GACACCCCTGACCCTCCTTGTTTTTTTCCAGTTGTCCTGCCATATTTATCAGACATTCCCCCTCAGTTTTTTGTCATTTTGCCTTTTTAATCCCCGGGAATTTTTTGTGAGCGATTCTAAGAGAGGCCAATCATCTGGGTTTTTAACTAAAACAACCATTGTATAAAAACCAAACCAAGCTCCCTCTGCATATTTAAGCAGGCAAATTTTTTACACACCCCGGCTCTTGAACCCTGGAAATAGCTGTTTTTTTAAGTGTTTGTCCCAAAGTAATTCGGAACGAATTTTTTTTTGCGAAAAAAATTCGGCGAAGTGAACGAGCCAAATTTTTGGGGAAATTCGCCCATCTTACTTTAACTTTCTGGTTTTTACAGTTACCCACCCTTTTTATTAGTTTTTTCCCGCCTTTTAAACCCTGTTAAACCCTTACAATGTCTTTCCTGTGAACGGGCCCCCAAAACTGTACACCAATTTCCATGTTGGTCTCCAGGACTTGTTTTAAGGGGGGAAATGATGTTTAAATCATTTACTCTATGCAATTTTTTAATCACCCCAAAACCCTTTTTGCCTTGCAGCTCTCCCCGGGACATACTGTCATTAAGTTTTCGTCCTTAGGATTCCCAAATCTTCTACAACCTTTTTTTCCCTCTTTTTTTCCTTTTCACAAGAAAACCAGGGAAATGGTTTTCTTTCCATGTGAATAAAATTGCTTTTATATTATTTTAAACCATCTCCATTTTTCCCCCCAAAGCCCCAACTTATCCAATCCCTTTGTAAAAAAAACATTATCCTCTTTGGTTTTGATTACTTTAGAAGTTTTAGTATCATCTACAAGATTGAATTTTACTGTGCAATCCATGTGTAAATCTTTAAGAAAATATTAAAGGATGGGCCCAAACGACCCTGTGACCCCATTATTACAGGGATCCAGTCAATGTCCCCAAATCCCCACCCTTTTTTTTTCCTATCACTGACCCATTTAAATTCCCCCACTTGCATCATTTTCCCCCCAGTCCAATTTCTCATTTCTTACAACCTTTAATGTGGCACGTAAAAAATTTTTTTACAAAAAATCAGAAAAACAACATCCAGTGCCCTCCCCCCATCCTCTAGAACTAACCCCTAAATGAGAATTTTCTGACAGCCCCAATCCTTCATAAACCCATGGGGAGGGGAGTTATAGTTTATTTCAGGAATACTTCAGTATAAACCTTAGAAAACTTTCAAACTTTTTTAACTAAAACAAGGAAACTTAACCCCATATTTTGGGGGATATTTTTGACCCCTTTTTTTGAATTTTGGAAAGCCATTTGCTATGCCCCAATCCTTTGGGACTTCCCCAGTTTTTAAACCCGGCCTACATATTAAAATGGGGGCTGACTATCAATTACTAATCCATTAGGGGGAAAATGCCATCAGGACCTGAATTTGTCTATTTTAATTTTTTTAAGGTGAGCTGAATTTCTTGGGCTTTGATTCATCCTTTGTTCATAAACGGGAAGGTAATTTTCCACAAAAATACAAGGGAAACAACTTTTAATAGACCTGTTTCTCCCCTTCACTCTCTACAATACTCCCCCCTAAATTTTAAAAGGGAAAAACTTTTCCATTTTAATTTTTTAAAAATTTTATATATTGTCCCATTCAATGCAGTTTGGGGCCCCCTAAAAGCAACCCCTGAAAAAATCCTTTATTAAAGGGGGAAAGGAAATAATTAAAATGTGGCATATTTCCTAGGTCCCCCCCAACCTAAACCCTTTTGTACTTGCAGGTTTTAGTAAATTTTAAAGTCCAGAAAGCCTTCCTTTAATCGTTCCTGCAACAGTTTTGGGAAAAGGTAATTATCTCATTTTTACAAAAACCGTTTCTTTTATGAACCCCATTTCAGTTTTCCCCAATTTTCCCTTTGGGGAAATTATGTCGCCCATAATAAAAACTTTTTAAGTTTAGCTTCACTATTTTTTTGGGATACATCTTTAATTTTTTTTACATTTTGGGGGGGCCCATGCAACCTTTGTAGATTTTTATTTATTGTTTTAACCCCATTATATTACCCAAATACTCTACATTTTCATTTCCTATATTTATATATTTACAAATGATGGCTTCAGGCAGGATTTTACATAAAGACATACACCTCCCCCCTTCCGGATTTTACTACAATAGGCAATTTTTTTTACATAAAATTTTTCTAATTTATTTATTTTTTTGTGAAGACTCCTTGGGCATTGCCACATGCAATTTAAAGATTTTTTTGTTTTCAGTCTTTTATGTTCCTTTTAACTATTGCTACCCTGTTTTTTACTTTTAAATTTCCCGCTCCAAAACCCTTTATTTTCTTCACCTATCTTTGTGTTAACCCCTCAGCCCCCATTTTTAAAATTCCTCCAACTTTCCAGCCATTTTTCCAAATAAAGCTTTAAAATCCCCTTTAGTTTTCAAACCCCCTCCCTGTAAAGAGGGCTATGCAAGCCCTTACCAAAAACCCAATCCCTCTTTCCTACCCAATTTTTGAGCCATGTATTCACCTCTCTAATCTCCCCCATCTCCCGGTTTTTCCCCTGGGTTTATGTTTCTGAAAATTTTACCTTTGGGGGGTCCTTTTCCTTCAACTTTTGGGCCCAAGCCTTGAAATCGTTTTTAAGGACACTCTCCCACCTCTAAATTTTTTCACTGGTGCCAATGTGCACCATACCTGGATCCTCACCACCCCACCCAGCAGTCGTAACTTATCCACATATGTTGTGACAGATTTCCCTGTTTATACCCCTAAAATGGATCCCCAACTACCAGCACCCTGTCTAGCCTCCCACTCCGTTCCCCCCACCTTGGGAAAACAAGGGTAGTGTCTTGGCGAGCAGTGCTTTTCTGAAATGACGCCCCTCCCCTTGCCAATCTACAAATATGTTGGAGTGTGCCAATTTTAGGGCAACCTCCCGCACTTTCCCCTTACCCTCTTCTCACTGTTACTCCTTTTGGGGCAATGTCATCCCGAAAATTTTAACCAAAAGCCAAATATCCCTAACTTTTTGTGTGTAGTCTATGTGACACCAATTTTGTGCCCCAGCTGTCACACTGTACAAAGGTTTTCCTAGTCTAGACATGTATCCCCTGCTTTCTAAGAGTCCACATAGTAACCCTGTGTTTACCCAGTGTATGCCTCTGTCAGATGCTATCCTCCATGTACAGACCTGGGTGATGAATGGGCAACCTTTCACCCCTTTTTCAGGCGTCACAAAAAATCCATTTTAATTTTTTGAAATTTTCTATGGAGTGCACTCCACTGCGGCCATTGTCAGGAATTGGGTTGTTTAATTTAATTTTTCATCCCGCAGACCATGCAGTGATTTAGGAATTTAAAACTTTTTCAATGGAAATTTTTTTAAAAAGCAAAGTGTTAAGTGCAGAGGAGAAATTAGAGAGTATTTATAACATAGATCTGTGCGACATGTGTAACGATAATGCAATTTGCTCTGTAATGAGGATTAAGAATCCAGCAAAATGACATTTGTGCCGCTGACATGTACATAAAAGTGGTTATAATATGCTTTTAGATGAGATACAAAGAGTGCAGCCTCAGCCGCTGGATGGAAGAGAAAAAATTAAAAGGCTGAAATGTATTAATTAATTTAAACCACTTAAACAGTACATGTGTTTCTCTACACCAGTAAAATAGTTTAAAAGATGTAGATGATCAGTACATTAGCTTACAAACAGGAATATGTAGAGAAAATAATATTATTATTATAAACATTATTTGTGTCCACAGCTCCTGTGCAGAAGCATGTGTTGTGTGGTTACAATCCCTTCTACCTGCCTCATATTCAGTAGGTTAGTATGAAGAAGACACATATCATGTTACCATGAGAAATCAGTGAATTTTGGGGGGCTTAAAGGGGTTTTGTCACAAAATCCTTTCATACCTGCTTCATCCATCTTCAGCTTTCAGTGTGCTCAAAGTAGCTGAGTGGTTAGTGCTTCTGCCTTCCAACATAGGGATCCCAGGTTCAAATCACTGCAGGAGCCAAACATATGGATTTTTTTTGTCTTAATACACATACCTGATTGAGGTTTCTTTTGATTTATTTGCATTGTTTGACTAATTACAAGTACAGAGGATGGAAGTAGGATGACAGCACCTGGGGTTGAACACTTGCTCAGTAGTGTGTGTGTGATTCTTACGAAAGGAATAGACTGATAATAGCTGCCGGAGAGGTGATGTCTGAGCATGTGTGACTATGACTGAGGAGCTCTCGTCACTGGTCGTATCCCCTAGAGACAAGCTGTACACTATGGATCACTAAGGGAGCAGCTAAAACAAAAATGGTAGAGAATTTTTAATAATGACAAATAGGGAAAATGTTTATTATTTAATTTGCAAGCTTCCCACATCAATTTTACTTTGTGGTAAAACACCTTTAAGAACCAATTACTAGTTTTCCATAAAATTAGAGCCTCAAGTTACCATTTACCAGTGTTCCATACAATGGTCGTCCCAGAACAAATAATATTGTATTTGGATCTGTTTTTAGATGCATGTTTGGATCCATGTTTCGGACCCTAAACTGACCCATACACGCATCTAACAATGTGCAGTGTGATTTACATTGCTTTCAATATAAAACACGCATTAGCGTTCAGACAAGTGATCTCCGATGCGTGTTTACTTGCGTGTTTCTGATGTATTTTTCGAATCCATTCAAAGAATTGTCATGTCCATTTTTGATCCGTTTCACACAGCAGACACCCTATTTAAAACTATAGGGTGCGTATCTGCTGCAGCAAAGACGCATCCAAATGCACCTGTGTGTTGGATGCAATTTACACAGTGCTTTTAAATGCGTTTTTCGGATCCAAAACGGATCCAACACGCCGTGTGAACATACCCTAAAGGTAACACGGTATTTTAATATGTTTTAATGTACTTGGTTAATATATGAGACACAACAGTCCCTTTAGTCAAAACTGAAAATCACAGAAGGTATTGGACAGTTTGCATGAATGTAACATCTTCTGGCCTGATATCTGATATCTGGCCTGTTTCAAGTAAGTAATCAATTACTGTGTGTGAAGTCTTGTGGATACAAACACACTAACTGATTCCTCACTTTCCAAACAGTTTAGATAACTGAAGAAGTTTGCTGGTAATAAAGGCAGTTTAATTCTAGCGCAGTTAAAACTGCACCAAAACTGCGCTGTGTGAAAGCACTAAAATAGTGAGGGCTGTGAAGAATCACTGTGGCTAATTCTGCTATTAAACATGGGCTGAGCCCTCGGGAGCCTTGCTCCTACCACATCAAAGCAAAATTTACATTGTGGTATGAACCCTTGGCTGGTGACACCAAATCTTTTGTTTAATTTCTAGATTTTAGAGAGGATATACTTTAGGAACCATCTTGTGATCTTCATTTAGAAGTGACAAAGATTAGATGACAACCTATAGCTTGAATGGAACTTATGTTAAAAAGCTAACACTCTAGGGGCTGTTCACATTGTGTTTTTTTATGTTTCGCATATATGCAAGGGGAAAAACCTGAATATACATTTAAAATAGCTTATGGATGCTTAACATTGGCACGTTCTCAGGGGTAATTTGTGATGTTTAATGTTTCAAGTCATGAGCTGTTCAATTATTTATCTATTAAACTTATGTAATTATAGCCTATAAGTGTTATATACCATTGCAAGGCATCCATTGAACACATCAATTACTCATAGGCTATTGTGGCATAGGTTTACTTTACATGTCATGAAAGCTTATAACATATCCCTCTAACAAATGCCTGTGATGGGTACCATAGAGTGGTGGCTATCACTTATAGGATACCATGTTACGTTTTTTTTTTGCCTGGCTCAACAGCATGGGCTATCATGATCTACCACTCTATTTTACACCTCTCTTTGCAGTATACTGACTCATACTGGCAAAAGCACACTCTTCTAGTTTTTATTTCACAATGGACACGTATAGAGCTTTCCTGCCATAGATGCGAAATGTGAACAAAAAACATAATGGGGCACATTTATTATTGTAATTACACCAGAATTCTGGCGCAATATGCACCAATATACTGGCTTTACACTACAATTATTATACACAGTTTCTTGACACATCTGTTCCTTGTCCGACAAAAGGAGTTTGGCTTCAGTAAAATGGGGTGTGGTTTTATGAAAGAGGACATGATGCTGTGTGCCCCAAAAAAAATTAGTGGCATACATTAAGTCAACTAATAAGAAGTGTGTACTTGGACTAGACAGTCTAATATGCACTAGATTTATCAATAGTATGAAAGTGTGGTGCATTGTAAAACTGTCCAGTCAAAGCTTACACTAAGTATAAAACATCATTGATAAATCTGTCCCAGTGTGAACACTGTCTTATAGATTTGATTATTCAGTGAAAAACGAGCTGTTCATGTTTTGCTGCTCTGGTGTACATGTGAATGAGCAGTGTAGTCTGTAATGTGGAATTACCTACTTTCCCAGTTAAAACAGGTGTGAAGAATAAATAAAGCTTCAAACAGGCAAGGCAGGAAACAGGTCTACAAGGGAAAGGCTCTCGGGCACTGTGGATATCAAGCTGTTTGCAGACTTGTTGACACCATAATTGGCTTCAATTATCATTGACAAATTGTGCAGTAAATGCTTTGACAAATGTCTTAGATCTCCGCAGGGGCAGGAGGCCAAAGACTAAGTACCTTTAGCACTCTAAAAATGTGTCAAAATTGACATCATTGAGTGCATAAGTATGTGCTTATAAAATGTCCTGAAAGCACAGAATATAAAATTGGATAGTACATGCTAATACTGAGCTCCATTCATATAGGTCAAGGGCTCTGCTCAGTAGATGGATAATAACAGTAAAACAATGACCACGGCTGCTGATGTCCATTATGTCCTATATAATATAAATATGGAAACTGTATGACTAGAAGAGCAAGTCAGTTATAAGGTCTGGTAGTGATATTGATGTTTCAGTCCAGATGCTTGAAAATACATTGTTCGAAATGGAGCTCTACCTTTAATTAACATAAAACACAACGCTGCATGTGAGGCCCCATAATTATTGACTGTCAATGTTATTTCCTATAGCATTTAGCACATGCTTTATATTTATTGCCTTTATTGCTGTTGTTACATATTTATCACTTTATTTTTACACTATGCTGTATACAAAAACATATCTAATGAGATAACAAGTCACCGGAATCATCAGCAGTAGTATATTTAGGATTACTCCTATTTAAAGGGATATTTCTATGTCTAATAGGTGCCTGTCTAATTCCTGGTACCCAGTATTTATTAAAAATAATACAACATAATGAAAACCCTGCAAATGAGTTCAGAATCATACTGCCCTATCGAATAAAGATGAAGGGCGACATGCATGAAATTTGGCGTGTGAACAGCAAATTTCATACACTTAATAAAGGCATAGAATGCGTCTACAGCGGGTCATAAATCAGGCGCATTCTAGCGCTGGGGCAACATTTCTGGCTCAGGAACAGCACTTTGAAAGTGGTTTACCTGTTCCAGCAGTAATGCACCAAGAAATGCCATAGCGAAGCTATAAATGTGTAGCTTCGCTAAGGTTCTAGTGTGCCCTGAAACTTCCAAAAATTGGCCAAATGGGCCTTTTTCGACGTCAACCAACAAAGGTTTTTTTTTTAGCTTCCGAGTACACCATCGGTGTGGTCAATGGAACCATTAAAAAGCTCATAAAGTCCTGCAATAAATAAGCCCTTATATGTCTATGTAGAGGGAAAGATGAGAAAAAAGTACGTCTCTTAGCAGGAGAAGAGGAAAAAACAAATGAGATGCAAACAGAAAATACCTGTGGTGTGAAGGGGTTAATAAATCTGCCAGTCTTTGTGTAGTCCTAGCCCTGGTCAGATCGCTATAGCTCTATCAAAGATATCAGGAAAATTGTTCATTTAAATTCTAAGGTAGGTACAATTTCAATTTAATTGCCTTTTTCTCAATACCATGTTTTAAAACGCAAAGATAATAGAGGGATTCCCTCATTAAAGGGGATGTATCGCTTCTTTAGTTCGGCTGATTCATACTGCTCTCAGCTTCTCAACTCTAGAAATGCAGGGGCGTTTCTTCCCCTCCCAGTTGGGTGACATCATCCCCCTTCACTGTTCATGCTGGCTCCCGAGACTTCCCCCACCCTTCTGAGTCCACATGTCACTGTGTCTCTCCGTATCAGTCTTATTTATAAGCGCTGTATACATACCACAGACTGCATTCAATCTAGACTAAGCACTGATCTCTTCTCTCACAGCTGGAGATTTGTTATCAACGGCACAGATCTCCCTTCTATGCAGGAGAGGCAGGGATCGACACACAATTGTGCTGTTTCCTGATTATAGAAGCCCTGCACTGTTATTCTGTTTCTTCTGGCTGTGCAGAGTGAAAATGTTCCGGTCCCTTACTTTGAGTGAAAGGCAGGAATGCAAACTCCATGAATACAGCCGACCCGGGGGCCTAACAGAATGTAAATGAGCTCTCAGCTAGTGAAATACAAGGCGGAGGGATCCGACCAGCACTGGATAGCAGTGTAAACAGAAACAGAAGATAAGGGATCCTATGATAACAAGACAACTTTGCTAATGACATCCAATTGCAAAGTTGCTTGTATTCACTGTCCCCTTATTCTGAAGACCAATTAAATGATACAACCCCTTTAAGGATTGTCATCTATTAGCTAGAACAGAGAGCAGCTATAAAATGTGCCATCGACTTTGGAGGACCCGGCCTGTCCACACGACGAGTAAAATTTACTCAGCGGAATCTGCTGTTAAAAACCGCATCGGATGACGCAGTATTCAATGAGTATTTCACATGAATAACGTGGATTTAGGGTGTTTTTTCTACTCGCAGTCAGAAATGAGTCCCATTAATTTCTATCTGGTTTTGGTTGCAGATCCACTTAAAAACCACATAGAAATGTTTGGGGCACATTTATCACAAGAATTTTAGCCATCCCTATTGACATCAATAGTGAATTTCCACACGGAATACAACCAAAGAATGAACGTTTACGTTTTTTTGATGGCGAAAAGCTAATCGCTAAAAAATACGCGATTTAAGAACCTTAATGCATATTTTCTATTGATGTCAATGGAAATGGTATAATTCAATTTTTAGACGATTAATTCAATACTTGTAATGAGTACAGTACCTAAGTCTTTATTTCCTCTGTATTGGCAGGGATCCTGCAAATATCAAAGGATTGTCAAGAGCAGACAACCCGGTTAAAGAGGACCTGTGACATCCCCTGACATGTTAATTTTAGAAAATCATTGTGTTCCTCGTGTAATTACAATTTTGGAACATCTCCTTTTATAAGTCTGTGTTGGGCTGTTCCTCTGTTATTCCTCCTAGAAATGTATTAGGGTATGTCCAAATGATAAAAGACAAAATACTTGTCGAATTCTGAATCCAAAAACCACGTGTTCCGACGAGCATTTGAACAGTATTTTACACAAAAACCCGAGGATTTTTAACTCTGTTTTAGTTTTTGCATCATATTTTTGGCGGATTTTGACAGGGTTTTCGATATGGTTTTTCAATAGTTTTTGCATCATAGAACACTGTTGAGTTTTGGACGCGGATCCACACTAAAATCCACGGCAAGAAACGCGCACAAAGCTTTCGGGTCGTATTCCATGCCATCTCATCGATTTTAATATTACATTTTACACCGTTTTCTGAGAGAAAGACGGCAGAAGACTGAGCAAGTGTTTTGCCAACTATTTTAGGGGGTCGGATACGGATTTAAAGAAGGCAACATCAAATGCTTTAACTTTATTATATAAAGAATTCAGTGATTATGTAAGGCTAAAAGAAGATAGTGTGATATTGCATACACTTTTGCATAATATAGATTACAAAGGCAAAGCACATATAATATTGATTACAAATACTTACATTACACCTCTATAGGGGTCAAAGCTTCATCAGGAATCTTATAAGCATCATCTTTTTTTATTTTGTTTTTAAACCAGTCAGTAAAATACAGTAGAATACAAGTGGATTTTATGGGCAAAACAGACTTTTTGTTTTAACTGTTTTTAAACATAAGATCTATTTTCTTTCTTTCAGGAGAACAAAGTGCACCATCAGGAAGAGCCATTTATCTGATGAGACTTAGGGCCACATGTATGAAAACTGTTTAGGTCTAAAACTCACTTTTTTTGCCCATAGTAACCTATGGCCAAAAAAGTGAGTTTTAGACCTAAGCAGGTTTCATACATGTGGCCCTTAGTTGTTACATGACTCGTTATACCTCTTTTTTTGTTACCTGCTTTGGGTCAAAGAAATAATACGACACTTGATAGATGTGCAAAAATAAGTCTTATTGAGAAAACTAAAGCCGCTAGCAGCTGAAGTGTCCGTGACCTTACTGGAGCATTGAATATAATGAGCATAAAGCAGTTACAGGCTAGTTTTTTTTTTTAAAAGAAGATTTAATATCGAACTGGAATATAAGAGCCTATTGAAATTGTCAGTTCTGCTATGAATTCACATGTGGAAAAATGTTGTGAATTTTATCTATTTGCCGAGCTAAGGCTGGGTCTATACTGCATTTTGGTGTCGTACGGGGCCTCTGTCACGGGTATCGCATCAGATCCCATGACGCTTCCACAGGGAATAACTGCGCCTATAGTCACTTTCAGATTATGTTTTCATTGTGTTCAGAAAGAAACGCTTTCCACGCCGGACAAAATACCACCGTCGACCCCGCTTACATTTATGTAAGGAAAGTGACACAGTTTGCACTTTTATCCCCTATGAAGGCGTCACGGGATCCATTAGGATACCTTTTTCAGGTATCCCGACGGATACCCGTAGCGGAGTTCTCGAGCAAAACCAAACCACAGTGTGAACTAATCCCAACTCCTGCAGTGAATTACAGTACACATTATCTACATATTGTGGACCTTTCGGAAGAGGTATGAGCATGCTTGTTCTATTGTGTATTTGCATTGGATTTTCACTGTAGAGTTCATCACTTTCAATGTAAAGTAGATCTCGATGTAACATGTCTTGACGTAGCCCAAGATTCTGTCAATAGTAATCATACCCATACATGCCAACTCTCCCGTTTTTGGCGGGGGGGGGGGTCCCGCTATTTGGGGTCCCCTCCCGCCCTCCCGGGGGAGTTGGCATTCCTCCCGCCGCCAGCAGAAAGACGGCAGAAAACTGAGCAAGTGTTTTGCCAGATATTTTAGGGGGTCAGATACGGATTTAAAGAAGGCAACATCAAATGCTTTAACTTTATTATATAAAGAATTCAGTGATTATGTAAGACTAAAAGAAGATAGTGTGATATTGCATACACTTTTGCATAATATAGATTACAAAAGCAAAGCACGCATAATATGGATTACAAAGGCAAAGCACATATAATATTGATTACAAATAGTTACATTACACCTCTATAGGGGTCAAAGCTTCATCAGGAATCTTATAAGCATCATCTATCGGCATCAGCTGGGAACAACGGGCCAGCGAAGAGAGACAGATATTCCTGAGATCAACACCGTGCACGGGTGTCCCCCATATATAGGTCAAAGCTTCGCCAGGAATCTTATAAACATCATCTATCGGCATCAGCTGGTAGAAGTGGGCCAGCGAAGATAGAGAGATCCCTGGGATACATCCCTGTGGCGGTGAGGCGTCCCTCTACAGCCCACAGGTCCAGATACTTCTAAATTCGCAGCCAACCTTCTCAGCTAATATCTCACTTGAAACAAATGCCTGAGTAATCAAGTTTTACGCAAACTGACGGGTCAGTTTTTTTTCAGTATAAGGCCCCCGCTCCTCCGAGTGGCCAGTTCTTCAGAGGTTAAGCTGGCACTGGAAAAATCCATCACCGGATGTTAAACACCCCTGGTAATAAGCCATGAACACCTGTATTCCCATCCTTTCTCCCTAAACATTACTGGGTAGTATCATAAACATGAGTTGTTTGCACCAGCACAGAGCTATGTGGCTACTTGGTACAGCGTTCCCACAACAAAGTCATGTGAGAAAGCCTGATAACAGACCTCTGTGTCAATATGCACATTTCTCACTAACGTTACCCGGTGTTAGGAAATTTACAGCTTAAAGACTAGCTATTACCATCTAATATTCTTAAAGAGATACTGTCAATATGGATTCCGGATGGTCAACTAATCTCTTGGCACTACAGCAAGTTCTACATTTTTGGAATAAAAACGTCGGTTTTGAAATCTGACCTAAAACAATCCAAGTTGTGCGTGGATTTTTGACTGGAAATGCCTATCGTGTGGATGGACTTTTACTGAATGGGTCAGCTGGGTGTTTCCATTCCAGTCTTCAAAGGAGTGTGTCCATGCACTCATTGACTCTGCCAGCTTTGATATGGACAATGGAAGACTGTGCAGGGACACCCTCCCCCCAGTCGGTAACATCCATCTGACAAAATGGTAATTCATTTTTAGGAGGATAAAAGGGGAGATACATAAATATCTAAGGAACGATGTTCCAGGATTGTTATTTCATGGAGAACAGACATGTCAGGAACGGCCACAGCTTCCCCTTAAGATCTTTGCAGTGTATATAAGCATCACATAATCTCAAATTAGACTCGGTCAACAGATGTCCGTAGGATAGTAGTAATGCTGATAAGTAACAAATACAATAACATTATGTACCCCCCCTAGTTCTAAAGTATTGTAGTCAAGTTACAGTTTATACATAATCTGATAAGGTAAAGAGGATTGACAAGTGGTGGAATGTTTCTATTCTTCTATCTAATATGCCCGATAAGTAAAAGTCTATGTAAATACAGGATTTATGCAGGCTGCACATGCCTGACATCTCTAGCAGTCCCCTAGTCCTCCAGATAAATCACTTGTGAAGGATCTATAAGTGGTTTCGCAGTACAAGTATATTGTGCTTGACAATGGGACTTTTCTTTTTTTATGGTGTTACTGTGGTCTTTGTCATCGGGCCATCAGCACGGAGTGTTCTGCTCATCTGCAGAATGAATGGCACAACCCTTAGCTAATTAAAGCACTGAGGGGATTGATGACCCATACTTACAATCTGTATGAATTTTTATGGCATATTTACTGTATCTGTAAATCAAAAAGGAGCTCAATGTTTTCCACCATAGCAATTAATCACGACTTATACTGCATAAATTAACTGACAAGTTCTCCTTTTGTTACAAGCAGCTTCGGGGGAAACTTGTTTAGAGACGGATATATCTGATCTCGCGCTATAAAGAATAAGAAGGACATTTAGGTAACCAGATGTACAGGTTACTGCAGTCAAGGTGATGCAAACCATGGCAAATAGCAACTAGATCCTATTGAGCGGATGTACTTTATAGTCCAGCCTGCCAACAGCGAGGGAGATTTACTAAGCAAAATGCTCTAGAATTGTGTATCAAAACTGACCATGTGCCAGACTTGTTATAAGATTTATATAATTTTTCATCTCGCCAGAGTTTTGAAAAAAGAGGACAAGGCTGAGTCATAAGAGATATATTCATGATGTGCCATTATTTTGGTGAAAAATATTGGTGTAAGCAGGCCAAGAGACGATGGAAGATAGAGCCGCTAAAAAATCTACAAATATGCGGCCAAATTATTACACAGCATACACCACTTTGATACATTTGGCACCTTTTCTAGCTTGTCTAATTGTATGCCGTCTAAACATAGAATAGCATTAAAGGGGTTGTCTCACTACATTGATTCAGTCCTGTTTTCTTGGTTTCATTTTGAATTCAGGGACGTGTTTACTGGCTTCCACTAGGCTGCAGTAGAAGCCAGGTCTGTAGCTATAGCAACCAGTGCTGGCAGCCTATCAGGAGAGATTGAACAGGTCTGTAGCTATAGCGACCTGAGGAGCTGATGCAGCCCATACAAGAGGGGATATCTAGGAATAGGTAGGACACTGTTAATGGACATACATTGCAAATTTACTTATTTTTGCAAGAGCTTTCACATAAAAAGCAATCCTTGGAGAGAGACAACCCCTTTAAGAAATGTTCTCACTGTTTGCACATAGATCCGTTTTACCTTAGTGCTGGCCCCTGATCAGAAGTGAGGATTTCAGTACATTGTGCACTACCTCTTTGTAACAATCCGCCATTATATATATAATATAATATAATATATAATTAATATATATATATATAATATATATATAATATATATTATATATATATATATAAAGAATAACAGAAGAATGGTACAATACAATGTACTAAGAAAAGATGATCCCGATGTTCTTCAACTCACAGAATATAGAACTATTTAGTAAAACAGACGTGTGGAGTGTTTAAAGAACAACTCTGATCATTCTATTATACAAATGACATCTATATAGGATACCAATAACGATAACACATAAAAATTACAGAGCAGTTATAGATAAGCACCTGGTGTCAGATCACTTTTTTTATTTTGTTTTTAAACCAGTCAGTAAAATACAGTAGAATACAAGTGGATTTTATGGGCAAAACAGACTTTTTGTTTTAACTGTTTTTAAACATAAGATCTATTTTTCTTTCTTTCAGGAGAACAAAGTGCACCATCAGGAAGAGCCATTTATCTGATGAGACTTAGGGCCACATGTATGAAAACTGTTTTTGGTCTAAAACTCACTTTTTTGCCCATAGTAACCGATGGCCAAAAAAGTGAGTTTTAGACCTAAACAGGTTTCATACATGTGGCCCTTAGTTGTTACATGACTCGTTATACCTCTTTTTTGTTACCTGCTTTGGGTCAAAGAAATAATATGACACTTGATAGATGTGCAAAAATAAGTCTTATTGAGAAAACTAAGCCGCTACCAGCTGAAGTGTCCGTGACCTTACTGGAGCATTGAATATAATGAGCATAAAGCAGTTACAGGCTAGGTTTTTTTTTAAAAGAAGATTTAATATCGAACTGGAATATAAGAGCCTATTGAAATTGTCAGTTCTGCTATGAATTCACATGTGGAAAAATGTTGTGAATTTTATCTATTTGCCGAGCTAAGGCTGGGTCTATACTGCATTTTGGTGTCGTACGGGGCCTCTGTCACGGGTATCGCATCAGATCCCATGACGCTTCCACAGGGAATAACTGCGCCTATAGTCACTTTCAGATTATGTTTTCATTGTGTTCAGAAAGAAACGCTTTCCACGCCGGACAAAATACCACGGTCAAACCCGCTTACATTTATGTAAGGAAAGTGACACAGTTTGCACTTTTATCCCCTATGAAGGCGTCACGGGATCCATTAGGATACCTTTTTCAGGTATCCCGACGGATACCGGTAGCGGAGGTCCCGAGCAAAACCAAACCACAGTGTGAACTAAGCCCAACTCCTGCAGTGAATTACAGTACACATTATCTACATATTGTGGACCTTTCGGCAGAGGCATGAGCATGTCAATAGTAATCATACCCATACATGCCAACTCTCCCGTTTTTGGCGGGGGGGTCCCGCTATTTAGGGTCCCCTCCCGCCCTCCCGGGGGAGTTAGCATTCCTCCCGCCGCCAGCAGGCAGCGGGGGTTCTTTAAATGGCCGCGGCGACAGAGTATCGCTAGTGCGCTACTCTGGCGCCGCCGGGCCGCTCCTACAGGCGGGTGAAGCGGCCGCTGCGCCCGCTTCACCCGCCCGGAGTCTCGCTGTGCAGGGAGGAGGCAGGAGGGATCGTTCCCCTCCTCCCTCCTCCCCCTGTATGTACAGCGCCGGTGTGTGCGCTCTACATACAGGTCAGCGGCGCAGGGGAAGTGAAGCGCGGCTGCTCTCACTTCCCCCTGCGCCGCTGATGAGATCGTCTGGAGCGGCCGTGCTGCAGGAGCCTGGTGAGGTACGGGGATTTTATTATTTTATTTTTATTAGCTATCTGGGGGGCTCTGCCTGGCAACAATGGGGGCACTACCTGGCAACAGAGGGGACATCTACCTGGCAACAGAGGGGACATCTACCTGGCAACAGAGGGGGCACTACCTGGCAACAATGGGGCACTACCTGGCAACAGAGGGGACATCTACCTGGCAAACATACTGGCAACAGAGGGGCATCTACCTGGCAACAATGGGGGCACTACCTGGCAACAGAGGGGGCACTACCTGGAAACAATGGGGGCACTACCTGGCAACAGAGGGGGCACTACCTGGCAAACAATGGGGGCACTACCTGGAAACAATGGGGGCACCTACCTGGCAACAATGGGGGCACCTACCTGGCTAACAAAGGGGGGCACCTACCTGGCTAACAAAGGGGGGCACCTACCTGGCTACAGAGGGGGCATCTACTTGGCTACAAGGGGGCATCTACCTGCCTGTAAGGGGCATACCTGCTTATGGGGGGTTACTACCTGGCTATAAGGGCATCTACCTGGCTTTCTTCCAAAGCCGTTATGCAGTTAGGTGGAGTGGGTGTGGCTTTTTGAAGGGGCGTGTCATACCGACAAGATGGGCGTGTCCATGCAGATTTTTACCGCGCTATGCGCGCCGCCCACTATGATCTCCTGCTTTTTCATTTTCAAAAGTTGGCAACTATGATCATACCTTAGCCTAACTGTGGAAGGATACCCATGCCAATCACTACTTACTAAAACATCAAGATTCTTTCTTCACTTTCCATAAACTTCTAAAAACTACAAAAAATGAGTAAACATTTAAAATGTTATAAAAATACTTAACAATAAAAAGAGCTTTTAAGACAAAGGATATATAACATACAGTGACATATCAA
Source organism: Phyllomedusa bahiana (assembly GCA_025379985.1). Taxonomy (NCBI): domain Eukaryota; kingdom Metazoa; phylum Chordata; class Amphibia; order Anura; family Hylidae; genus Phyllomedusa; species Phyllomedusa bahiana. The sequence continues at coordinate 16,743 of JAODAL010001598.1, forward strand.
TCTAACTGTAAATTTTCCATCTTATGAATATTATTGCTATAAGAGACAACTGCCTTTGTCCTTTATGACAGTTCTGTGCTTTAGGTACTTTTCTACATAAAACAACACGTCTTACCTCTTCAATAGCCCACAATTCAGAGATGTTTTTTTTAACCTAGGGCCATGATTTTACTGTCAGGTGAATATTGCCGACAATCCAAACTATTAATGCACAAGGTAATGGTTAACTGGTTAAATATGTGAACAGAGTGCAGAGGTTACACAAAGATAGAGAGAAGAAATGGTGCTTGGGTCCACTCAAAAGCCGTTAGAAAACGAGCAGCGATGTCTTACTCGTAGTCCAGTCATTGCATAATAGCGGCCGTCTGTCCATGGTGCCAAACTGCACTGGCGCCAAAACGGGAAGATAACGCAAGAGCATTATAGAAAATGATGACCTCGGCATCTTTCTTTTACATTTGTGGGGTGTACTACCGCACTCTTCTACAAATCTGATCTTGGAAGGAGAATAAGAGGTTACCACTGCAAGGAAAAAAAATAACACATTAATGACATGAAATTACAAGTTCAAGTACAGACACACTGGGGCACATTTATTAAGGCTATTGTGGCGGAATTCTGGGGCAATCTGTGCCCAAAATAATGGCGTACATGCTTTACACCACATTTATTATGTGTTTTCTGTTTCTGCACCTTGTCCGACAAATGGGCTGGGACCACAATTAAAGGGATGTGGCTTAGTGAATAGACATGAGATGCTGGGCACCAAAATTTTAGCGCAATTGGTGGCACAATTTGAGCCAACTAATAGAAGGTGTTTACTTATACTAGACAGTCTAAACATGCGCCAGATTTATCAACTGTATGATAAATGTGGCACATTTTAAGACTGTCTAGTATTAGACACTGTTAATAAATCTATTCCAATGGGCATCATTTAACAAAACTGTCTAATAGAAAGCCCATAGCAACCAACCATAGCTCAGCTTTAATTTTTTTAAACTGCTCTGGAAATCCTACTTTTAAGGTCCAATGTTTGAACACCATAACATTTAGTATACAAGCTATCATTTAGTTTTACTAGTTCTATTAAGATATGTGGAAAGTGAATAATATGTTTATTTTCAGGCTATTTGAGGTAACCTTAGGATAAGTCCACATGGGTCTGATTTGCTGCAGATAATTTCATAGCAAGGTTCTGAAGGGATATCCGCAAGACAAATATGAATCAAATCACCTGTAGATAAGTATATGTGAGTTCAGACATCTGATTTTCTAAAATAAAGAAGCACCTTACCAATTTCCTGCCATTCCCATGCCAACGCTTTCCTGCTCCCCCAATGCTCGCTGTTTATCCAGCTCTTGCGATGACATGTAGCCATATTTAATCGCCAGAGCCCTCTAATTTTGTGGTGGAACAGTAGAAGAGTGAAGAAATCAGGCGATACCTTTTAGAGGCTAACTGAGTATATTTGATGGTGGACTTTCGAGAGTACTAGCTCTCTTCTTCAGACGTGATGTTATCCAAGAAACTGAAAATTTACAGACTTTTTATACACAAAAGACATGGGTCTTCAAAGAAACTGAGAATCTTTAAAAATAACAAAATGCAATATAAGTAGAGAAGTTATTTACAACAGGTCAAGAAATAAACAGTCTGGAAACTTGTGAGGTGTGATGGATGGATCAGTAATTCTTGTCCTTATCTCTTTGCTATCAGGTGTGATTTGTGACCCTCACAGTTCACACATAGTGTGACATGAACCTATGATGAATATTTAGTCCATTCTGTAGGGTTTTTCCATTAAGAAGAAAAAACCTACAATAAAATGTATAGTTGTGGAATTTGCAGGAGGAAATTATTATATTTAAAGGGACACTTCCATCAGAAAGGAGTATTTTCCACAGTCCTATGCAATTAAAAATTACGTAAAAAATACTGTCCTTTACCTGTTAGATAAAACTTCTGAATGGCAAAACAGATTAATTTTATTTTACTTCAGCTGCTGCTTATCTCTATAAAGTCTCATTACAAATAGTAAATAATGACCTAATGATCACTATTGTTCTCTAGACAGGGATAGACTAGACTACACCAGCAATAAATGAACAGAAAATAAAGTAATCTTTTCTGCTTTGGAAGGGGATTTCTTCACACTTATCAGGTGCTGCTGATAATATTTACACTTCTCAGGCCACAGTCGGCCTGAAAGAAGGAACATCAAGTAACCCTCTCACTGATGTACTATCAGAGCTCACAGAGGAGAAGTCAGAGAGAGAATGAACATAGGGGAATTAAAAAAAAAAAATTATGTAAATAAAATCAACCACCAATTTAAAAAACAAAAATCTATATAATATTTGCATATAACTTGTCAAATTTTGATGGTAGTGCCCCTTTATTAAAAGTATATACTAACCTTTCAATCCTGTTGCTTCCATGCCAACACTTCCCTGGTACCCTGCCAACCTTTGGTTACTAGGCGCATATGGTTTATCATGGCATGACTACTGCATACACTTACAGGTTACCATGTTACCCGAGCCAACATGTCTTAGCTGGAGTTGAATGAACAAAAACTGGTGGGGGTCTGTTAATGTGACTTGTGACATGGGACTGGTAAGGTGACCATATTGCTTCTTTATTTTAGAGCTGGATGACCAGAGACTATGGGTATGTTCACATGGCTTATTTTGGCGCGCTTTTTGCCACTTATTGAGGCACGTATAGTACGCACCGCATTACATCGGGTGAACATACCCTATTAGGTATCCCTTTTTTTTTTTCAATGTTCAGCTGTTTGAATCTGCATGAGAAATTCACAACAAAATCTGCATGATTTGGGGCAGATTCATCTAGTGGATTTCTTTGTGAATACTGTACTTGGATGCATTTGCTGCTTAATTATAGAAAAATCTGATCTGTGTAGCGCTTAGCCTTGCAGAAAGCCGAATAATGTTAGATGCCATCTCTTGCAGCATTAATACAGAACTACTGTGTGTTAGTCAAAAGAAAAGAATGATGGAAGATTGAAAAGTTTGACTAGTATCACAGTAACACCTATGGAGACATGAATAAACTAGGTGCATCGAAGTTCATTTTCTCATCTGTTTTTCAGTGTCAAATGCGCCTGAATGTATGAAAATGTTTTTTGTGTGATTATAAATGGCATCTAAACTTCATCACACTTCGCCTGTGTGTTTGTCACATTACGGAACTCAGGCGCATTACTAATGCACCAAACATGTATAAAGGCTGTAGATAGGCTGGAAATAAAAGAAAAGTCATTAGAATATCATGTCAGTGAATAGAAACTATGGTACTGATCTTGCTTGGTGGACCGCAGGTCCCAGCAATCCCTGTGGTGTGCTGGCTCTTGCTGTATGCAGAATAAAGGGTGAGAGCAGCAAAAATAAACTTCAAATTTAATGTAGTAAAAATAAAAAATTTAAAAATCTCAACATCATCAGTGGGTTATTTAATGTAAAAGCCTTAGGTTCTAATAAACATTTTACAGGAGATATTTTAAATGTAAATAATTTAATTTGATATAGTTCGATAATTGTCATAAATTACTTTTTATGATTGTTCTGGTGTAAGTTGAGAAATATTGGACATTTTTTGCCCTAACAGCAAGTCTAGCTCCACTTCAATTCCTCAGGCACACCATATTGAAATAGGTCTGCCTGTTTGAGCAGAAATGATCCTAGCTTTGCCGAGCCCCCAGAACACCCCCTCATGTTAGGCTCATTAAAAAGTGTCAAGTCTTGCAAACAATGCACCTAACACATGTGTTTGGCGCATTACACATCACAGCCCACTCACGTTTGGTGCATTTTACGAAAGAAAAGCCTTTCATACATGTCTCCCCTAATGCTGCTCTTCAGTGTAAGGACTATACCAACAACCTCTCGGAACTCAGCATCCTGGAATCTTGTGACTGTCACAAGGGGAAAAAGGATCATTAAAATAGGTTTCTCTCATCTGACTGTTTCACAGAGCTTGCTCTTCACAAGCGGCTTCAGACTCCCACTTCCTGCTTAGGCTGTGAGCAGTTCTACAGCAATGCTTGGCATATCAGCTCTACTATATCTAGCTGAGACTGTTAGGCCCCGTTCACACGGCTTATTCACGCCAGATTTGCGAGCCGGATTGCGCTCGCAATTCCGGCGTGAATAAGGGGTGGGACGGGGGCGGGGCGGGAGCAGCCCGCCGGCCCCATAGACAATGCATTATCTACGGCGCGTCCGCGCCGTAAATAATGTGCATGTCACTTTCTCCCCGCCCGGCGTATTCGCCGAGCGGGGAGTAGCGACGGAATCCACTGTTCTCTATGAGAGCAGTGGATTACCGTAATTACTGCGACGTATTGGCGCCATACTGCAGTGCAAATCCGGCGCGCAGTACGGCGCCAATCCGCGCCGAAATAAGCCGTGTGAACACGGCCTTAGAGAAGCATTGATGATGGAGCGATCTTGACAGCAGGGCAGAAGGTTACAGAGCTCCAAAGGGTTAAAGTTTGTCAGTAAGAAACTTAAACATGCTTCTGTGCTGCCGATAAGACACAGCAGGGCGTGACGTCACCATCCGGCCAGGGCTGATAGAGCAGAGAGAGGTGGTCGGTAACCTAGGAAAGCTTGGGTACACAAGAAGGAGATTACAACTGCTCTAGCTGTGAAGGGAAGCAAAATCAGAACGGCAATGTATTTGGTAATAGTCATTATTTACCTCTGCCTACATGTTTAAAGCTAATCAATGAAACGAGAAGACCATTTTAAGGTTAATGGAATTCACATCTAATTTTTGTCTCACTATGTCGATTCATCTGACCTCAGTCCTGTTTTCTCAGTTTCAGTTTTGAATTCAGAGGCATGTTTACTGGCTATACTAGCTACTATTGTCCTGCAGTGAGAAGCTGCTGAGGACACCAGGTCTGTAGCTATAGCGACCAGCACTGGCAGTCTATCAGGTGAGATCAAACAGGTCTGTAGCTATAGTGACCTGAGGAGCTAATGCAGCCCATACAATAGGTGATATCTAGGAATAGGTGGGACACTGTTAATGAACACATATTGCAAAGTGACTTGGTTTTGCAAGATCTTTAAAATAAAAAGCAATCCTTATAGTGAGACTACCCCTTTAAGTACTGTATTATGTGTTCACTAACACTGGTAGACTGCTCTGTAGCATGGGTCATATCCTCCAACAGCGGACCATGTTTCTGAACAGGCAAGTGGTTAAAGATTGTGATAAATGGGCCAGTTTAATAAAAATTATGCCCCCTTTTTCGCTACACGCAGGAAGTGGTGCTTTGGCTTGATAAATATGGCATTTGCACTGAATGCTATTTTTGGCCAATGCCATCATACCACAAAGCTGTCATAATAGCACTGATAAATCTCCCCTAGCTGTCTTTATTTCCCATTTTTGTCAAGGTGCCTTCCCTCTTTCTCCTCTTCTGATATTTCACTTGCTCCTCTCCTCCTCCTTTCTCAACATTCTTCAAAAGACTTCCATTTTGATTTTATCCATTACACTTGCAAATTGTGCTGCCTCCTCCTCCCTTCCCAGACCCCTATTCTTTTCCTCTCTCATAGCCTCTCTCCCTATGTCTGACTGCAGGAGAAAAGAATCTAATGATGCTGAAAATTGATTCTGAAGCGTCCTGACAATGCTGTACATCTTTCCCCCTCCCCGCCTGCCATCTTTATGGCCTCCGGCTGTAAAAGTCCCTTTTACTCCCACTGGAGAGAGGCGGATTTATATCAGAGCGCAGGCTGCAACCATTCTCTGCTGTGCCCTATTCCGGAGCAAGGAGGGAAAATCTTGTCCAAATATCACCTGTGTCTTGTCTAGGAAAGTTCTGACAGGCGGGGAATAAGGAATCTGTCGTCATGTATCTTCGCACAGATAATGTCTCATTTCTATACAGTACTTAAACCAGCCAGTAGGGTAAATGTCTATGGTTTTGTGGGATTCTTGATATGAATATCACTAGCTTCCTTACATTATGGATTACATCTCATATCGTCTATATACTAAATTGCTTCTGCGGCTATGACAAGTGTGACAACGTGTTCAATGAGTGTGATCAATCTTATACTGACGCCCGGCAGCATATTTGTGGGCTATGACGGGGTGCTGCTTGCTGTTTATTCAGATTTGTAATACATTTGATAAGATAGTGTCAAGTCTTTAAAGGGAGACCATCTTTAAGATTTCTTCACACCCTTTCACAACATGTGTTGGGAGACAAAACACCACAAGACTGACACATGTGAATGCACCCACATATCTTGCACTGTTTAACGGATTAACCCCATAACGGCCTTTGGCGTACATTATAGCATGGCGGTGTTATGGAGATATGGTGCGGGCTCACATGGTTAGCCTGCGCTACACCGGGCAACTCCGATCCCAACCATTTAGACGCTGTGGTAAACGCCACAGTGGCATCTAAATGAGATTGGGGCTGCGGCCCTCGATTGCCCCCGCATCGTGATCGCTGGGGGACATTTAATTGACATAGCAGCTGAGGGCCTAAAGAAGGCCTCCTTAGCTGCCATGTTTTCACTCCTATTACACCCTGCCATAGGCAGAATATAATAGGGGATGCATTAAATATTAATTTAATGGGAAACCAAAAAAAAACCTGCAACCATGCCATTTTTGTAGGGGTTTCGTTTTTATGGAGTTCACTGTTCAGTATAAATGCCATTCTACCTTAGTTCTGCAGGTTGGTACTTTACTGGTGATTCAAAATTTTTAACGTTTTCTTTTTATTTTAGTACTTTTAAAAAAATATAATTTTTTTTAAAATTTGCGTTTCAGCGCCTTTTTCTGCAGTTTTCATTGTTACCAGTTTGGGATGCAATTGACTTTTTGATCACTTTTTATTCCAATTTTATGGAGTCATGGAATTACCAAGAAAACCACAATTTTGGCTCAGGCCTCATTGTGCAGGATAAATAAAGTTATATTTTAATAGACGGATGTGGCAATAATAATTATGTTTAACTTTTTAATTTTGTACATGGCAAAATAGGATGTTTTTAATTTTTTTATTAACCCCTTCCCAAAAATCAACGTGCTGGTACCGCCTAGTGGGAGGTGACTTCTTGCAAATAGACGTATGGGTCGCGACATGGGACCAGCTGTATATTACCGCTGGCATCATGCTGCATTAACCACAGCCAGATTAACCCCTTAGCTACGGTGATCGCCGCAGCTAAGGCATAGACAGAAGGAGGGAGCTCCTTCTGTCTTCTCTTGTTACAGCAGCAGCGGCAATCGTGTATACCTGTCTGTGACGTCACCATGTCCCGCAATGCATTGTGGGTACGGCCGGGCATGGTGACTGACAGTTGCCATAGTGACCAGTACATAGAAGTTCTGTTATGCACTGACTGTATCAGTGATCTGAATATCACTGATACAAATCCCCTATGGCAGCGGTCCCCAACCTTTTTTCTACCAGGGACCGGTTTGATGCACGACAATTTTTCCACGGCCCAGGGGGGGGTGGAGTTATTGGGGGCGGGGTTATTGGGGGCGGGTTTCTGGATGGGTTCGGATGTTTAGAATAAAACACACAAAAAAACAAATAAAGTGTATACTGTGTCATTTAGGGGTATCGTATGCGGTAACCAGTATTTTTTAACTGGAGACTGATTGTCAGTGGGTCACTATTATATTAATAATGCTGACCCACAGAGCTGATAATCAGTCTGCAGTAATATTGATCAGCTCTGTGGGTCAGCATTATACATGTATATAATATACATATGTAATCAGCTCTGTCATTATAGAGATATATGCCCCCTGTAATAATAAATATATCCCCCAGTAGTGATAGTGATACATAGCTGCCCCCAGTAGTGATAATGAAACATAGCTGCCCCCAGTAGTGATAATGAAACATAGCTGCCCCAGTAGTGATAGTGATACATAGATAGCTGCCCCCAGTAGTGATAGTGATACATAGCTGCCCCCAGTAGTGATAATGAAACATAGCTGCCCCTGTAGTGATGACAGATAGCTGCCCCAGTAGTGATACATAGCTGCCCCTGTAGTGATAATGACACATAGCTGCCACCAGTAGTGATAATGATACATAGCTGCCCCAGTAGTGATACATAGCTGCCCCTGTAGTGATAATGACACATAGCTGCCCCAGTAGTGATACATAGCTGCCCCCAGTAGTGATAATGATACATAGCTGCCCCAGTAGTGATACATAGCTGCCCCCAGTAGTGATAATGATACATAGCTGCCCCAGTAGTGATACATAGATAGCTGCCCCCTGTAGTGATAATGAAACATAGCTGCTCCAGTAGTGATAGTGATACATAGCTGCCCCAGTAGTGATAGTGATACATAGCTGCCCCCAGTAGTGATAGTGATACATAGCTGCCCCAGTAGTGATAGTGATACATAGCTGCCCCCAGTAGTGATACATAGCTGCCCCTGTAGTGATAATGACACATAGCTGCCCCAGTAGTGATCCATAGCTGCCCCAGTAGTGATAGTGATACATAGCTGCCCCCAGTAGTGAGAGTGATACATAGCTGCCCCCAGTAGTGATAGTGATACATAGCTGCCCCCAGTAGTGATAGTGATACATAGCTGCCCCAGTAGTGATAGTGATACATAGCTGCCCCTGTAGTGATAATGACACATAGCTGCCCCAGTAGTGATCCATAGCTGCCCCAGTAGTGATAGTGATACATAGCTGCCCCCAGTAGTGATAGTGATACATAGCTGCCCCCAGTAGTGATAGTGATACATAGCTGCCCCAGTAGTGATAGTGATACATAGCTGCCTCAGTAGTGGTAATAATACATAGCTGCCACTGTAGGGATAATGATACATAGCTGCCCCCAGTAGTGATAGCTGCCCCCAGTAGTGATAGATAGCTGTCCCCAGTAATGATAGCTGCCCCCAGTAGTGATAGATAGCTGCCCCAGTAATGATAGCTGCCCCAGTAGTGATAGATAGCTGCCCCCAGTAATGATAGCTGCCCCCAGTAGTGATAGATAGCTGCCCCCAGTAGTGATAGCTGCCCCCAGTAGTGATAGCTGCCCCCAGTAGTGATAGCTGACCCCAGTAGTGATAGCGGCCCCCAGTAGTGATAGCTGCCCCCAGTAGTGATAGATAGCGGCCCCCAGTAGTGATAGATAGCGGCCCCCAGTAGTGATAGCGGCCCCCAGTAGTGATAGCTGCCCCCAGTAGTGATAGATAGCGGCCCCAGTAGGCAGCCAGGACAATTAAAATTAAAAAAATAAAAATAAAAAAAGAAGTAGAAGTCACTCACCATTCCCGGATCCTCGGCCGAGCTCCTCCTCACAGCAGCCGACATCCGACGGCACTGAGCGGCGCGGGGGGTGAGACGTCACTGCTCATCACACTCCCTGCGCCGCTCATCGTTGTAGATGCGGAGCTCAGTGAGGGAAAGCAGGGCGGTAATGCACCGCTCCTGCTTTCCCTGTAATGCAGCCGCACGCTGAGCGCAGCTGCTAGGTCTGCGCGGCCGGATTACAGCGGCTGCGCAGACCAGATGCCGACCGCCCGGACTGAAGTCAGCGGGCGGTCGGCATCAGGTGTAGCCGGCGCCGCGGACCGGCAGGGGACGCGCTAAGGCCCGGTGCCGGTCCGCGGACCGGCGGTTGGGGACCCCTGCCCTATGGGGAAAAGTAAAAACGGCAAATGCCCCAGAAAAGATCAAAAATAAATAAAGAATGCATATTTGGTATCGCCGTATGCATAATGACCTATCTATAAATTTTTCATGTTAATTAACCTGCACGATGAACGTTGTAAAAAAAAAACAGTCAAACGATTTTTGTTCATCCTACAGCACATAAAATGGAATAAAAACTCATAAACGTCAACTATGGTACCAATTAAAACCTCAGTTCATCCCACAGAAAAAAAAAGCCCTTACACAGTTCTGTATATGGAAAAATACAAAAGTTATGGCTATCAGAAGACAGCGATGCATATTGTTTTACATAATAAAAACTTTTTTTTTTTAAGTGCTTCAACATAAAAAACATATATAAATTGGGCATCACCATAATCGTATCGAACCAGGGAGTAAAATTATACTGCACAGTGATCCTTGTTAAAAATAAAAAAACACTACTAGGATTGCAGTATTTTCTTCCCGTGCCTTCCAAAAAACGGATTTAAAAGCAATTAAAAAGCCTTGTCCCCCAAAAATGATACAAATAAAAATGTAAAATCATCATACAAAAAACAAGCCCCTACACAACTCCGTACACAGAAAATAAAAAAGTCATGGCTCTCAGACTATTGCGATGCAAAAACATGTTTTCCTTTTGAATAAAAGTGTTTTTATTTATCAACCTGCTGAGTAAAGCTAGCATGTTATTTATACCGCATGGGGACCACTGTAAAAAATAAAAATACACTACCAAGATTGTTCAAAACACCTCACAAAACCCTCAATAAAAAGTGATCAAAGCATTTTATGCACCTCATAATGGTACCAATAAAAACGTCAACTCATCCCGCAAAACAAAAGCCCATAATCAGCTACGTATACAGAAAAATAAAAAAGTTATGGCTGTCAGAATAGGACAACATAAAAATGCAATTTTTTTATAAATGCATTTCTATTGTGTAAGATTAGTAAAACATAAAAACTATATAATATTTATATTTTATAATATTACCAACTGCATAGTAAAGTTATGATGTTATGTATCCCGCATGATGAACACTGTAAAAATAAAGTCCAAAAAACAATGGCAGAATTGCGTTTTTTCCTCCCCATTTTCATGGCCCAATGCTAAAAAAAACGATGGAACACCTGTGCGCCCAAAATGCACAATACACCCCTAGATGAGATCCCTGAGGGGTGCTGAATCCAAAATGGGGCGACTTCTGGAAGGTTTCACTTGTTCTGCTACTTTGTGGGCTTTGTTAATGCGACATGGCACCCAGTAAAATTTGCGTTCGAAAAGCCAAATAGCGCTCACTTTTTTTTCAGGATTTCTTGTAAAAATTAAAAAATTTCAGCTAAAATTGCAGATTGTTGGAGAAATTTTTTTTTCATTTTCACAGACTAACGCTAAAAATATTTGTGAAACACCTGTGGAGTCGATATACTCCCTATACAGCCCTGGATATATTCCTTAAGAGGTGTAGTTTACAATATGGGGTCTTTTTTAGCACCTTAGGGTGTCTGCAAACCTGTATTGGCGCCTAAATAAGATCGTATTGAAAATGAGACCCCAAAGTCCGGTAAGTGCTCCTCCTACTCTGAGGCTTGTGGTCGAGCCAAATAGTGCACTAAGGCCACATATGGGATATCTCTGAAAACGGCAGAATCTTGGGAATCAATATTAAGTTTCATTTATCTGGTCACATCTACCGTGTTTCAGTGAATAATGAATACAAATTCTAAATCTGCAAAAAAAAAGTGAAATTTTGAAATTTCACCTCCAACTTGCTTTAATTTTTGTGAAACACCTAAAGGGGTAACAAACTTCATAAACACTTTAATTACTTTAAGGGGTGTAGTTTCTTAGATGGAGTCATTTATGAGGCTATCTAACATGCAGGTCCCTCAAAGCCAAGTCAAAACTGGGCTGGTCCCTAAAAAAATCTATGTTGCAAATTCTCTTCAAAATGTGAAAAATTACTATTAAATTTCTAAATCCCCTTATGTAAAAAAAAGACATTTAAAAAATTATGCCAACCTACAGTAGACATATGGTTGATGCTAGTTATAAACTATTTTGAGTGGAATAACTATATGTCTTACACACAGAAATTTTTGAAGTTTGAAAATGGCTAATTTTTCACGATATTTTTATATTTTTCAGAAATAAACAAGGATTGTATGGACCAAAATTTCTTACTAACTTAAAGCACAATGTGTCACGAGAAAACAGTCTCTGAATCACATGGATAGGTAAAAGTATCAAAAAGTTATTCTCATATAAAGTGAGACATGTCAGATTTCAAAAATAGGGCTCTGTCAGGAAGGTCAAAACTGGTTCCGGCGGTGAGGGGTTAAAGTTAAACCTTTTTTTTTTTAACTTGAACTTTAGTTTCCCTAGGGTATTCGGCCACTAGGGGTCGCAACCGCTTCTAAAAAGTTCTGCAATAGCAATATATTGCAGAAAAGTGCGCAATACATAAATGGCTCTCCTATTAAATCCTGCCTATGCAGGATGTAATATAACTAGTAAGATGTAAGCCATGGATACTTTCATTAAAGGGGTTGTCTCATCTCAAAGTTTCATAGGATGCATGAATGAGATAAAGCTGTCTGTAATTAGCATATGAGCTTCATGTATTCAGACTTCTGCTAATTCAGTGTTTCTCAACTCCAGTCCTCAAGACCCATCAACAGGTCAAGTTTCCAGGCTTTCCTCAGTATTACACAGGTGATATAATTATTGTCAGTGCATTCTGTTGGAGATCCTGAAAACATGACCTGTTGGTGGGTCTTGAGGACTGGAGTTGAGAAACACTGTGCTAATTAGTCTAGATTAAATAAATTACCTTCTCTGAGGTCCAGAGAAGATTCTGAGTTAATGTAAACGGTAGAGTAATTACTGTCTTTTGTCTGAAAGATCAGATAACACACAAGCTCTCACACCGCCTTGACCTGTGTGATGACGTCACTCTCTGCTATCCGATAGAACAAACAGCAGGGGAGAAGGAATACACAGTTTAGTCACTTGGGAAACCAGAAAGCCTTCAGGAGGTGATAAAATCATTTGTAACTCCTTAACAAAAAAAGATGAACAAAGTAATATATTTGGAAAACGTCTTCATTTAGTGTTCCCTACATTTTGAAAACTATTCTTTGTAGTGATACAACCCCTTTAAGCCTGGTTGCAGGGGAGAGAGTAAGGGCAGTGATCAAGCAATGGAATGAGGAACAGAGAAGCAGTCAGAAGTCAGTCACAAGAAATCTGTCCAGCTCAGAAAACAAACATCAGAAAGAGCCCAGTAAGTATTGGGAGACAAACGGAAAAAATCTAGAAATCAGCAGAGTCATAACTCAATATATGCAGGTCACTTTCTGGTTATGCTACATCTAATACATATCTTCAGCAGAATAATGAAGTAATGGGGTTTTTTAGTATTGGTACAGTTTAAATTGTATCTAGTGTACATAGTTCATGGATTTATATACCACTGCTATATCCCACTGTCATTATTCACATTGTTCCCTGTCCCCACTTGAGGCTCACAGTCTAAATTCCAGATTAACCTTTCAATGTTTTTGGAGTGTGGGGGAAAGGGAGTACCTAGAGGAAACCTACATAAACACATGGAGAACATAGAAACTCTAGTTTTATGCGCACCATGAGAATATATCTTCTTAGACTGGCCTATCCAGATCACAAACTTGCAGGCCCTTATTTGTATATACAGTATCTCACAAAAGTAAGTAAACCCCTCATACTTTTGTAAATACTGTATTATAGTGAATTCCATGCCCAAGAGAGCTAAGGCAGTGCTGGAAAATAATGGTGGCCACAAAAAACTTTGGGCACAAGTTGTCCATTTTCACTTCTGTTGCCAGTGTTTAGATATCGATGGCTGTGTGTTGAGTTATTTTGAGGGCACCCCAAATTTACACTGTTATACAAAGCTGTGCACTGCATACTCTACATTGTATCAGTGTCATATCTTCAGCATTGTCCCATGAAAAGATATAATACAATATTTACAAAAATGTGAGCTACTGTAGCTGTACTGTATGATGATAGGTTCATCCATTTTAATGTATAGTACTGCACATTTATGAAACATGGCTGGACCACTGTGTAAACCAAGCACTTTTCCCCTTACGTCTCAACCCTATTCCTACAGTCATGGCCAAAAGTTTTGAGAATGATACAAATGTAAATTTTTACAAAGTCTACTGCATCAGATTTTATAATGGCAATTTGCATATACTCCAGAATATTATAAAGAGTGATCAGCTTAACAGCAATTAATTGCAAAGTCAATAGTGAGCGATACCACCAGTCTTGTCTCATTCCAACTGTAAAGCATCCAGAAACCATTCATGTGTGGGGTTGCTTCTCAGCCAAGGGAATCGGCTCTCTAACAGTCTTGCCTAAAAACACATCCATGAATAAAGAATGGTACCAGAATGTCCTCCAAGAGCAACTTCTCCCAACCGTCCAAGAGCAGTCTGGTGATCAACAATGCCTTTTCCAGCATGATGGAGCACCTTGCCATAAAGCAAAGGTGATAACTAAATGTCTCAGTGAACAAAACAGAGATTTTGGGTCCATGGCCTGGAAACTCCCCAGATCTTAATCCCATTGAGAACTTGTGGTCAATCATCAAGAGACGGGTGGACAAACAAAAACCAACAAATTGTGACAAAATGCAAGCATTGATTGTGCAAAAATGGACTGCTATCAGTCAGGATTTGGTCCAGAAGTTGATTGAGAGCATGCCAGGGAGAATTGCAGAGGTCCTGAAGAAGAAGGGTCAACATTGCAAATATTGACTTGCTGCATTAACTCATTCTGTCAATAAGAGCTTTTGTTAATCATAATATGATTGCACTTGTATTTCTGTATGTGATAAAACATCTGACAAACACACATAAAAACTTTTGGCCATGACTGTACATAAACTGTAAGCTCTTGCGGGTGGGACCAGAGCCGTCTTAACAGCATTATTGGCCCCCGGGCATAACATTGCAGTGGGCCCTGCCCAAATACATAACATCACACTAGGCAATGCCTTTAGCCACCCCCAAGTACAATCATATTATCACACCACTTATGTCTGGGCACCGGCAGCCTGCAGCCTACAACACTAATTGGCAGAGCAGGGAGCCTTTGGCTCCCTTCTCCACCATGGTTTTTAACTGTTTTCACATCCTAAAAATTCACAAACAGTTAAATAAGCAAAGCCGACCAAGGGATCCAGCATATATATTTTTTGTATTCCTGGGATATACATATGCCACCTGGGGCCCCTATACTTGTGCAACTGCTTAGTGTGCCCAATGGAAAAGATGGCCCTGGGTGGGACTCTCAAACCTTGTTTACACTGTCTGTAACTTTTACTATGTAATGTTTGTTTTTTGTCTGTTTTTATACACTTTCAATTGTAAACTGCTGTGGAAAATGTTGGTGCTGTATAAATAAAAAATATTATTATGTTGTCCCTTGTGGGATTTAAACCCAGGACTCCAGCCCTGCATAGCAGAAGTGCTAATCACTGAGCCACCATGCTGCCCTAACTTTTCTATGTAAGGTACTTATTTTTATGTGAATTCCTTCCTAATTTGTTTAATGGAACAAATTTAAATACATTTAATCCATAAAGGTAAATGTTTACATTGATCCAAAATTCTACGCTTCTTCTAGGTCCACACATGGTTTTTATAACTCTATTCACCTCTACAGTACGGAAATTGGTTGTGGATTTGCGGCACAGAGTCAATACCATTAATACGCAGCACATCCTCTATTCTTAATGTTACTCTATGAGTAAAAGCTGAACAGCTCGAAATGCGTCAGAGGATGGAAGCCTCTGTGAAATAAAGTTTATTTTTTGTTAATTCTCTAGGTGCTGGAAGATATTATCAGAATTTGATCCTTCCCTACATCAGGTAATAGGACTATCATTTTCTTCATGACCAGTTTGGATTTATGTTACATGGGTAAGCACATTAACATTTGTCCTAGCTGTTATGTGGTCACTGTTGTCGATACTGCAAGGACACTGTGGCTGGCATGGTTTGGGACCACTGGGGATTCTAGCAACAATTTGCCATATAATATGCACCCCACTGACTGACCGATGTGATTCTGTATTCTTCGCATAGGGATTCTACAGAAGCTTCAATAGATACTATTCAGTGTTGGGGCCATCAACTAATACACATATCCGCTACTGCACAACCTTAATTTAAAGAGCATAAGGGAGTTTCATATTGATTGGACTGAAATTACTAGAACTATTCTAAATTGTTATTAACAATATTACAAATCAATTGAAATTTCATTATCCGTTTAAATATGTTTGTACACAGTCAAGTCACATAATTATAACCACTTCCTACTTTCAACATCGCCAGCTTGTAGCTCATAAAGGAAGTCCCGTGTCATGAGCTGGCTTGGTGGTTATATAAAAGGTGTGGGTTAGGCTATCTGCACACATATCCCTTGTTACCGTCATTTATCACAGTTGCAAAAAAAAAAGTACTATCAGTTTTCGATCAAAGGTAGTGCTATTTTTGAAATCATTCCTATGAGAGGTGAACGTCGACGATGAAAGTGCATGAGGGAGGATTGACATACTACAGCTCAACGCCAAAATGAGTCAGGGGGCTAGCAGATGTGTATCTAAAGCAGATCTTTCAACCCTACAGCGTATGGGGCTCCGGCGCAGATGGTCTCTGCACCTCTGATAATTAAGGTGCATCAACAGAAAAGGTTTCAGTTTTCATGGCAGTATTGGAATTGGACCTTTGCTAGCAAAGGTTTGCCTTGTTTGAAGAGTCATGTTTTCTGCTTCATTGAATGACTGCACATTGGCATGGGAGCTTTCAGCAAAACAATGCAGCATATCACATGGCTAGAAATACCCTACATTGGTTAAAATAGCAAGACTGCCAAATATTACCCTGGCCCCCTAATTCTCCAGACTTGAACCCAATAAAGCATCTGTGGGATCATCTCGATAGTCATGTTTACGCTATGGATCCTCTCCCATGCACCCTCCAGAAGATGTGGGAAGCAGTCAGCATGGCTCCAGATACTTGTGGCAACTTGTTGAGTCACTCCCACCCTGCCTAACGGCTGTCCATGCTAAACATGGCAGTTATCCTGGATATTAGCTGGAGGTCATAGTAGTGTGACACGACTGTGTATATACACTACTCACAAAAAGTTAGGGATGTTTAGCTTGTGGGTGAAATTTCAGGATGAACATAGCATTTTTTTTATTTTTTTTTATAGATAAACTAAATAAGACCATTTATTAACTTTAAAATGCATATGTCAGTACTTTTTGCACAATTTGTAGATCTCTAACAAGGAGCTTAATGACAAAATTCACAGCACGTGTTTGATCCCTGAATCACCCAATCAATTTAGGGGATCAATTTGAATTGGGATTAAACAGTCCTCCTCATCATGCTGTTCACATTTTGACATTATGACACCAACACAATACCTTATAATTGACCAAAAGTAGCAAACAGAAGTGGCCACTGAGCTTAGAGTGTTAGAGTGTCATCAGCAGGTTGCAAGAGATACAGAGAGACTGTAGTCACAGAAAAGGCAAAAAAGGGGACATCCTTTCGCTACATCACACACTGGTGACTGCTTCATTGTAAACAATGCCCTGTGGAACCGGATGAGGAATGCCACGCAACTCCAGGCACATTTAAGGGAGATGAGAGGTGAGAGGCAACCAAGTGTCACATCAGACCATTCATAACCATTTACATCAGCGTGGTCTGAATGCTAGTTGACCTGACCACCAGGCACAGGAATCATTGTCTTGCATGGGAGCATCTACAGTTAGGTCCATATATATTTGGACACTGACACAAATTTAGTTCTTTGTACCTGTTTACTGAAATATATTCAAGTTCTAGTTATATAATGCATATGGACATAAAGGGCATTCACATTAAAATTGGATGAAGGATTTAGGAGTTTCAGCTCCTTAACATGTGCCACCCTGTTTTAGGGACCAAAAGTAATCAGCCAAATTAAATGATTGTAAATAAAGTGTTCATTTCTAATACTTGGTTGAAAACCTTTTCTTGGCAATGACTGTCTGATGTATTGAACTTACAGACATCACCAGACGCTGTGTTCCCTCCTTTTTATTGCTCTTCCAGTTCTTTACTGCAGCGGTGTTCAGTTGCTGTTTGCTTGTGGGCCTTTATGTCTGAAGTTTAGTCTTTAACAAATGAAATGCATGCTCGATTGGGATGAGATCATGCGACTGACTTGGCCATTCACGAATATTCCACTTCTTTGCTTTAATTAACTCCTGGGTTGCTTTGGCTTTATGTTTTGGGTCATTGTAAATCTGTATTATGAAACGCCGACCAATCAGTTTAGCTGCATTTGGCTGGATTTGAGCACACAGTATGTCTCTGAATACTCTCCGGGATGTAGGTGTATCAATACCCAAATCTACCATAAAGAGAAAACTGCATGAAAGTAAATACAGAGGGTTCACTGCACGGTGAAGGCCACTTATTAGACTCAAGAATAAGGTTAGATTGGACTTTGCTAAAAAACATCTAAAAAAGCCAGCTCAGTTCTGGAAGAACATTTTTTGGACAGATGAAACCAAGATCAACAAACAAATTTTTGTAGGGTTAAACATAGCTTACCGCTTTGTTGTTTCTCGCACCTGTTTCACTGATTACATGGTATCTACTGCTGCTTGCCGCACGGTTCCTAGGGTCCCAGCTTCAAGTCAAACAACATATAACATGAAAAAATATTCCGTTGGAACCAACGATTCTTCAGTGATAAAACCACATTATTTATTCATAGCCATATATACAGAGAGTAGAGGGATAAAAATCGATGCGTTTCGGGCATTACATACTGCCCTTGAAGCCAAGATCAATCTCTACGAGATTGATGGAAAGAAAAAAGTATGACGAAGGCGTCTTACAGCTCATGATCCAAAGCATTCCACATCATCAGTAAAAGACGGCGGAGGCAGTGTGATGGCTTGGGTATGCATGGCTGCCAGTGACATTGGGTCACTAACGTTTATTGATGATGTGACACAGGACAGAAGCAGTCAAATGAGTTCTGAGGTATCCGGAGACATATTGTGTGCTCAAATCCAGGCAAATGCAGACAAACCTATTGATAATAATATATCTGTTTCGTAATACAGATGGTCAATCAATTTGGCTGATCTTGGTTTCATCTGTCCAATGTTCTTCCCGAACTGTGCTGGCTTTTTTAGATTTTTTTTTTAGCAAAGTCCAATCTAGCTTTTTTATTCTTGAGGCTTACGAGTGACTTGCACCGTGCAGTGAAACCTCTGTATTTACTTTCATGCAGTCTTCTCTTAATGGTAGATTTGGATATTGATACGCCTACATCCTGGAGAGTATTCAGAGACATACTGTGTGCTCAAATCCAGCCAAACTGATTGCTCGGCGTTTCATAATACAGATGGACAATGACCCAAAACATAAAGCCAAAGCAATACAGGAATTTATTAAAGAAGTAGAATATTCGTGAATGGCCAAGTCACCTGATCTCAACCCAATTGAGCAGCATTTCACTTGTTAAAGACTAAACTTCAGACTGAAAGGTCCACAAAAAAACAGCAACTGAAAACCGCTGTAGTAAAGGCCTGACAGAGCATTAAAAAGGAAGAAACACAGCGTCTGGTGATGGCCATGAGTGCAAGACTTCCGGCAGTCATTGCCAACAAAGGGTTTTCAACCAAGTATAAGAAACTAACATTTTATTTACAATTATTTAATGTGTCCAATTACTTTTGGTCCCTTTAACAGGTTGGCCCATGTTAAGGAGTTGAAACTTCTAAACCCTTGATCCAATTTTAATGTGGATACCATCAAATGAAAGCTGAAAGTCTGGACTTTATATCCATGTCCATTATATAACTATAACTTGAATATTTGTCAGTAAACAGGTCCAAAAAACAAAATTTGTGTCAGTGTCCAAATGTATATAGACCTAACTGTATGCCAGATCAGGTATCAGTAGCCAATGCTGGAGACATCGAGGAGAGCTCTATGCATTAGCCAGGTCAGGCACTGGACAGGTATCCTTGCCAGTTGTCTACCGGACCACGTTGATGTAAATGGTTACAAATGATCTGATGTGACACTTGTCTGCCTCTCTCCTCTCTTAAGTGTTCCTGGAGTTGTGTGGCATTCATCATCCAGTTCTGCAGGGCATTGTTTACAATGAAACGGTCATCAGTGTGTTATGTAGCCTAAAGACATTCACTTCTTTGCCTTTCTGTGTCTTCTCCAGTCTCTCTGTATCTCTGTTGCAACCTGATGATGACACTCTAAGCTCAGTGGCCACTTCCATCTGAAAGTATCCTGCTTGAAGCCTTGCAATGGCAAGGTACTGTTGATCAATTGTAAGGTGTTGCCTTGGTCTCATGATGTCAAAATGTTAATAGCATGATGAACAGGACTGTTTAAATCCCAATTCAAATTAATCCTCTTAATTCATTGGATGATTCCGGAATCAAACACCTGTTGTGAATTTTGCTATTAAAGGAGTTTCTCAGTACAGGTACAGTTTAAAATCCAGGGGCATGTCTCTCCCCGCTGTAGGCAGTCTCTTCTCTCAGTAGGCGTGTCTTCCCTCACTGACAAGTGGTGACATCATCACACCCTGTCCCTGCTCCATCCTGAGTCATCACCATCATTCTGTGTGAGCAGTGGCAGGGAGTGGATGTCACAGCTCTGTAGACCTCCTGCAGTGGCCAGTTATCATGCCTGGAGAGCACAACAGTTATAAATGCAGCCTGAAATGAGGAAATGAGAAAAACAAACTGCAAGCAGAGTGTATAAAGGCTGTGTTATATAGTTGAGGGGCTACTAAAGAGACTAATTGCCCAGATCCTTCACATAGAGCCAACCCTGGGAGACAAGCAGAAAGAAGCTCACACAGCTCAGGGGAGAGTGAGAGACAGATAGTGAGAACACAGATACAGCCAGCACCTAGCAGATAGCTCAGGCTGCCTCACACATCTCAGAGGGGAGTGCAGGCAGCCAATCACAGCACAGGGGGCATGTCCCGTCCAGGGGTTGAACTTAATATCAGGCAGCCAATCTCAGCAAAGAGGGAGTGGCCCAACCCCAGGCAGTTGAAAAGCTCTAGACACACACAGAGTTGCTATACCAAATGACTTAGCTAAAATAAACCAATTGCAAAAGTGCTTATTTTTACTGCCCTCATCATTACAGATATGATCTTTGTATGATGTTTAAGCTCTTTGTTAGAGATTAGCAAGTTGTGCAAAAAGTAATGAGACCTTGAACATGTTAGACATGTGCAATCTAAAAAGATGGTCTCAAGTTGTTAATTTGAAAAAAAAAAAAAAAAAATCAAGAAATTTTATGTTCATCCTGAAACTTTTTGTGAGTAGTATATAAAAACACAACAATCAAAAAAGTCTACATTGACATATAACAGTCAAACTTCATCTTTTTATCCACATGCTTAAAGGGGTTTTGCCATGATGTAATGTTGACGTGGGATCCTCCAAAATGGGTATTTAATCACTTTTCTAAATAAATGTGATTACAAAAATTGCAGCCTGAGAGAACTACAGGCTGCCTTACCTGCCCTGAGTTACAACTAGAGATGGGCGAATTGATTCTAACGAAGTGAAATTCGTTTAGAATTTCAGGAAAACGTCGGTTTGGAACGAAGTCGAACTTTGGGGGACTTCGGGTGAACGAAGTGTGCTATTGATTGATAAAATGGCTGCGAGCACATGGCGTTACATGGGGCAAAGCACTCTGGGAGGAAGAAGGGCATAGCCTGCATGACATGTGCAGAGATGAAGCCAATCAGAGAGACCGGCGGGATTCTGTGACGTCACCGCACTATATAAGACTGGGCGCGACGCTGGGAGCTCATACCGCTCTCACTGTACTGATCAGGGAAGGTGCTGCCCCGGCTGATTGTGATAGCGCTTACTGAAGAACTGATTTTTATACAGCGATTTTTGTGAGGTGTCTCAGCTTGTCTCAGAGACTGTCTCTCAATGTTCTATTTCTGATTTTTTGGGGTATTGGATCTGAAGTCCAGTGTGCGTCCACTGCAGCTGCATATACATTTTAATGATATCTGCTCACAGCACATTGAATATCCAAGGGGATCTAAGCCTGTTCCTGTTGTATTCATTTAAAGAAATAGCGTTTTTACAATACAAATACCACTTCATTTTTGGCTGCTCAATTCTTTTGCACAATTTTACATCCAGGGGTTAATTAAGCGTTGTTTTGCTGGTGTGCTGCCAAATAAACCGTCTTTTTCAACGCCAAAATATATAAATTTTTCCTGTAGCCTAAATCACAAGCAAAGGTTAATTACAACTGTATCTCTTGTTGTGTGGCGTAGAAAACACGCAATTGTAACACGCTACAAAGCTACTAGTTTGTGCGGCTCAATTCTTTTGCACACTTTACATCCAGGGGTTAATTAAACGTTGTTTTTCTGCTGTGGCGACTCCAAGAACACGTCTTTTTCACCGCCAAAAAATAAATGTTCCTGTAGCCTAATTCACAAGCGAAGGTTAATTACAATTTTTTCTCTTGTTGTGTAGCGTAGAAAACACGCCATTGTAACACGCTACAAAGCTCGTAGTTTGTGGTTGCTCAATTGTTTGGCGCAATTTACATCCAGGGGTTAATTAAGCGTTGTTTTTTCTGCTGTGGTGACAAAAATAAACCGTCTTTTTTCACCACCAAAAATTACAATTTTCCTGTAGCATAATTCACAAGCGAAGGTTAATTACAATTTTGTTCTCTTGTTGTGTAGAGTAGAAAACACGCCATTGCAACATGCTACAAAGCTCGTAGTTTGTGGATGATCAATTGTTTGGCGCAATTTACATCCAGGGGTTAATTAAGCGTTGTTCTGCAGTTGTACTCAGTAAAAGAAACTTTGTTTTTCACCGCCACAGAAGAAATTCTGTAGCATAATTCATATCCGAAGGTTAATTAAGCCTGTTTGTGCTTTTATATTCAGTAAAATACACAGTTTTTAAACGGCACATACAAGTAAATTTTTCCTGCCCATTTGTGGAGCGCAATTTATATCCAAGGGTTACCAAGCTTGTTACTGGGTTCATTTGGAGTCAAATACAGGGTGTGTATTTATCATATACAGATATCTTCATCAAACAGTGTCTGTACATTTTAGAACAAACAGTATGTCAGACAGAGAGGTGGCAGGCTCTTCACCTGCGAGTGGCAGAGGCACAAACATTCCAGGCCCAGGTCGCAGCACAGCAAAGGGACGTCGCAGCAGGGGTCACTCGGTGAGGCCACAACTGCCGCTGTCATCTAGCGGCCGTGTGCTGACTAGCAACCCAAGGGTTCTTGATTGGTTGACTAGGTCATCCACTTCCTCCCAGATGACATCTGACAACCCCAGCCAAGAGTCGGTGGGAACGTCAGACACAACCCTTAGTTGGCATGGCCCGGGAGCGGGTCAGCGGCCCTCACCTGTCCTCAACCCACCTCTGTCCCATCCAGTTCCCTCAGCCAGAGATCTACTATGTGGTCTGGGCTCAGCGCCACTATATAGCGAGGATGAACAATTTGAGGAGGGCAGTCAGCAGCTACTTGGCAGCGAAGAAATGGGGCCAATATCCCCTGCTTCTTGCAGTAGGCGGCAAAGTATAGATGTTGAGAGTGGCATGGGAGGTCATGTTTTGAGGGGTCAGCCTCTGCATACCAAGACCAGTGATGAGGACAGCAGTGACGATGAAACACAAATAGATGATGATGTAGCCGACCACACTTGGGAGCCGGGTGAGGCAAGGGCTTCATCATCGTCAGGAGAAGAGGGCGTCAGCTTGCGCGTCAGGCAGCGGCGCAGCCAGCAAGTGGGTTGTGTGGCCGTGAGTCAGCAGGATAGCAGCAGTGTGAGGTTGGGAGCCAAGCGGCCACGGGGTAGAAAACCCGCTTCGCAGGTCCAAGAAAGTAGCGGCACAGGGGCTCAACGAGGCAGTGGCGGCAGTAGTCACTCAGTGCGGAGCGTTGGCGGTAAAATCCGATACTCTGCGGTGTGGCAGTTCTTTGCTAAGACACCGGAGGAGCCGAATATGGGTATATGTAGAATCTGTAGGCAGAAAGTGAAGCGTGGCCAGGGAGCTAACGTTGGCACCACGGCCCTGCGTCAACACATGCAGCGTCACCATCCGGTGGCCTGGGAGAAACGTGGCTCAGATGTGGTGGTCCATCCTGCCGCCGCAGCAACAGCAGCAGCGCCCAGTGGCACGCATGCCATTGCAGCCAGTCAAGGCTCCACCACCTTTGCAGAAGGGAGCTGTTTCTCTTTGACATCATCTCCCGGTCCAGATGCTCCTGCTCCTCGCTACTCATGGCGCCAGCAGTCGTTCAGCGAGGCGATTGCAAAGAGACAACAGTATGCGTCCAACCATCCTAAGGTGCAGAAGCTGACCGTACTCCTGTCCAAGTTGTTGGTGCTACAGTCCCTCCCTTTCCAAATGGTGGACTCTGCACCGTTCAGAGAACTAATGGCTTGTGCCGAGCCGAGATGGAGAGTTCCAAGCCGTAATTTCTTTTCCAAAAAGGCAGTACCAGCACTTCATAAATATGTAGAACAGAAGGTGGGCCAGTCCTTGAGCTTATCGGTTTGTTCCAAGGTGCACGGCAGCGTGGACGTCTGGAGCTGTAACTACGGTCAGGGCCAGTACATGTCCTTTACGGCCCACTGGGTGAATGTGCTTCCGGCCCAGGCACACCAACAACTTGGACAGGAGACGCTGCTTTCTCCTCCACGTTGTCAAACTGCGGCTCCTGCGCCAATGTCCGCCTCCTCCTCCTCCACCACCACCACCATCTCAGCCTCCACAAGTACTGCTCCATCATACCACATGAGTAAGGCACAGCGGTGTCCCGCAGTTCTACACCTGGCTTGCCTTGGCGAACAAAGTCACACAGGGGAGGAACTGCTCCGTGTCATGCAGCAAGAAATCGATGTGTGGCTTTCTCCGCGCCAACTGCAAATCGGAACCATGGTGATGGACAATGGGAGGAACATGGTGTCCGCGCTGCATGGTGCCCTGCATGCGCCCTGCATGGCGCACGTGTTCAATCTGGTTGTGAAAAGGTTCCTGAAGTCTTCCACCGATCTTCAGAAGATTCTGAAAATGGCCAGGAAACTGTGCATGCACTTCATCCATTCCTACAAAGCCAGGAACACCCTCCTCGAGTTGCAGCGGCAGAACGGCCTCCCCAACACAC
The DNA here is from genome assembly GCA_025379985.1 of Phyllomedusa bahiana. Classification (NCBI taxonomy): domain Eukaryota; kingdom Metazoa; phylum Chordata; class Amphibia; order Anura; family Hylidae; genus Phyllomedusa; species Phyllomedusa bahiana. Next base: position 41,744 of record JAODAL010001598.1, read on the forward strand.
TCTGATATGCGATGTTTCCACCCGTTGGAATTCCAGCCTGCACATGTTGAACCGACTGTATGAACAGAGAAAGGCCATTAACGATTTTTGATGATCCAGGCGGACAGGATGTCAGCCTGTGGCAGCTCATGCGTGACACCTGCCGTTTGTTGAGGCCATTAGAGGAGGCCACATTATTTGTCAGTCACCAGGACTACGGGATGAATAACGTCATTCCACTGCTTCATGTCCTGGAACAGATGCTGAAAAATCTGTCTGGGCAGGGGACTGGAGACGTGGCGACTACATCTCGCGGCCACATGAGTCCGGTGGGGACTGAAATGGAGGAGGAGGAGGAAGAGGAGGAGGAGGACATTGGAGCAGAAGCATTGTCTGGTGAAATGAGTGGATTTTCTACCCAGGTGACAAGAGAGGAGGAGCAGGAGCAGCTGGAGGAGGTAGATGGAGATGAGGAAGACGAGGCAGATGACCCGCAAGCACCGTGGAAGTATACAGTGGAGATGGAGGCAGGGAGCCCCTCGGAGTCACTTGTGCAGATGGTCCACAGCATGCCGATTTGCCTGGCTAGTGACAGCCGAATAGTCAGCATCCGGCAGAGGGATGACTTCTGGCTCTCCACCCTATTGGACCCTCGCTACCGGTCCAAAATGGAGCCTTTTTCCCAGCTATTGAGAGGGAGGACAAACTCAAATACTATAGGGAAATCCTCCGTAGTCAGTTGGCCGCTGCCTATGTGCGGCATCGCCCCTCCTCTGACAGGTCTGACCGGGGGGTTCTTCAGCGCTCACGTACTACTGCCGCGGCTGCCGGGGGAAGGTGGTGGGGTCGGAGCAGTACCAGCTCCATCAGCAGCAACCTAAGTCTGGAGTCACTGATGAGCAGCTTCTTTCACCCACCTAGTGAGGGGGACAGTCGCCAGCAGCAGCAGCAGCAGCATGACCTGGAGCAGACCCTGAACCAACAGGTGGTGGCCAACTTGGACAGCACTCTGCCACCCCAGTTAGAAGATCCGCTGGACTACTGGGCAGCCAAACTGGATGTGTGGCCGCAACTTGCCGAGTTTGCAGTGGAGAAGCTGTCCTGCCCGGCCAGTAGTGTGGCATCAGCGCGGGTGTTCAGTGCGGCGGGGGCCATCGTTACCCCAAGGAGAACCCGCTTGTCCACGGGAAATGTGGAACGACTGACCTTTGTCAAGATGAATCAGGCGTGGATCGGCCAGGATTTCCACACACCAATGCCTTAGGCGTCAGACTACATCAGCCATGACGCCTCACCCAAGCTGTGAGAAATGAGTCTGGGTTCAAACTACCTGCCTCAGCCACTAATCTGATGCCGCCACCCGCCAAATGCCACACATCTGCTGACAGTTTCTCCATCTGCCACCAACCATCTTTACCAGGGACTGGTATTGCCACCCACCTCCACACTCTGTCATTGTGCCACTGTCTGACCTCATGCTGCTGCTGCAGTGACCTAATCACTGTGTCATTGTGCCACTGTCTGACCTCATGCTGCTGCTGTGGCTGCTGCCGTGACCTACACACTGTGTCATTGTCCCACTCTGTGGCCTACTCCTGTTTTTGCCACCTCCAGAATGTCATTGTGCCACTGTCTGACCTCATGCTGCTGCTGTGGCTGCTGCCGTGACCTACACACTGTGTCATTGTGCCACTGTCTGACCTCATGCTGCTGCTGTGGCTGCTGCCGTGACCTACACACTGTGTCATTGTCCCACTCTGTGGCCTACTCCTGTTTTTGCCACCTCCAGAATGTCATTGTGCCACTGTCTGACCTCATGCTGCTGCTGTGGCTGCTGCCGTGACCTACACACTGTGTCATTGTGCCACTGTCTGACCTCATGCTGCTGCTGTGGCTGCTGCCAGTGACTACACACTCTGTCATTGTGCCACTGTCTGACCTCATGCTGTGGCTGCTGCCGTGACCTACACACTGTGTCATTGTCCCACTCTGTGGCCTACTCCTGTTTTTGCCACCTCCAGAATGTCATTGTGCCACTGTCTGACCTCATGCTGCTGCTGCCGTGACCTCCACACTGTGTCATTGTGCCACTCTGTGGCCTACTCCTTTTTTTGCCACCTCTAGAATGTCATTGTGCCACTGTCTGACCTCATGCTGCTGCTGTGGCTGCTGCCGTAACCTACACACTGTGTCATTGTGCCACTCTGTGGCCTACTCCTTTTTTTGCCACCTCTAGAATGTCATTGTGCCACTCTCTGACCTCATGCTGCTGTGGCTGCCGCCGTCACCTCCACACTGTCACAGATGTTGCCACCTGAGCCCTCAGCTTGTTTTTTTCCAGCTGTCGCTGGCATGACTTTATCAGGCAACATTCCTGCTTCAGTTTTTTGGTCAGTTTTGCCCTCTTAAGTGCCCAGGGAATTTTATAGTGAAGCGATTCTAAGAGCGGCGGCAGTCATCTGCGTGTCATATTAAAACACAACATTGTATGAAGACGAAACCAAGCTCCCTCTGCATATTTAAAGGTGTTGTCTCATTACAAGCTTTCAGCCTATCTCTGTGCCTGGCAGTTGAATTGAGGGGCGTGCTTCTTGTCTGCCTCTTCTCCTCCCTCTTCCCCCCTCCCCTCAGCACACAGAAAGCTCTCCTCCTTAACTTCTATACAGCAGGGTGGAGGGGGGGGCGAGGGGGTTTGCTGCCAGAGTTAACCCTGTGTGTGCCTGCTCCTGGATCAGCTGTATTGTTAGCTCCACGGAGACATAGAGAGAGGGCTGATCTATGAGTGTGGAGAGGTCTGTGAAGCTGTGTATGCTAATAGCAGAGCAGGGGGGATGCAAGTGTTCCTATACCCCCTGCTTAGCATACAAATCTGCATATCTCCAGCAACAAACAGACCCTGTCAGAACAGACACAGGGCAGCTGTGGTGTTACTATACTCAGGATGTGTCACTAGTACAGCAGAGCATGAAGCGTTCACATGCCCCCCTGATCTGTATAGTATTAGAATAATCACAGCTCCACAGACACATCATGATTATAGTAACACACAGGGTCACTGCTGTCACATCTATTGATCAGCCTCAACTCTGCTCTTCTCAATCTGTGTAGAGAGCAGGAGCGAACAGGCACACACAGGGTTATCCAGGCAGCACAGACACAGAAGCCAGAGCCCCTCCCCCCCTCCTCCCTCCACAACAGAAGCATTCTGTGCAGGAGGGGCTCTGTGCTCTGACCTGTATTCAGAGGTTGATGAGTCATACAGACCTGACAGCCAGTGAGATAAGGATCAACAGGTCAGCTGCTATAGAGATTTTAGAAGCTGATGTACTACTACTAACAGGGCTAACTCAAAATCAGTAGGACATTTGTAATGAACATATATTGCAAAGCTGCTTGTTTTTTAAAGATCTTTTAATTAAAACCCAATCATTGTAGCGAGACAACCCCTTTAAGCATGGCACCATGTTCTACAGCACCCTGCAGGCTCTGTGCAGCCTGGAAATAGCTGTTTTTTTAACGTGATTCGTCCCAAAGTAATTCGGAACGAAGTTATTTTTTGTTGGGAAATTCGGCGAAGTGAACGAACCGAATTTCGGGAAATTCGCCCACCTCAATTCCAAAGAAGTTGGGACACTAAACAAATTGTGAATAAAAACTGAATGCAATGATGTGGAGGTGCCAACATTTAATATTTTATTCAGAATAGAACATAGATGACAGATTAAAAGTTTAATCTGAGTAAATGTAACATTTGAAAGGAAAAATATGTTGATTCCAAATTTCACAGTGTCTACAAATGCCAAAAAAGTTGGGACAAGTAGTAATAAGTGGCTGGAAAAATGACATTGAGCGTATAACGAACAGCTGGAAGACCAATAAACACTAATTAGGGGAATTGACAACATGATTGGGTACAAAAAGAGTTACTCAGAGTGTCAGGGTCTCTCTGAAGCCAAGATGGTAAGAGGATCACCAATTCCACCATTGTTCCGCAGAAAGATAGTGCAGCAATACCAGGATGGGGTTACCCAGCGTCAAATAGCAAAGACTTTAAAGTTGTCATCATCAACCATACATAACATCATCCAAATATTCAGAGAATCTGGAACAATCGCTGTGCCTAAGGGTCAAGGCCGTAAAACTCTACTTAATGCTTGTGATCTCCGGGCCCTTAAACGTCCCTGCACCTCAAACAGGAATGCCACTGTCAAGGAAATAACAGAATGGGCTCAGGAATCCTTCCAGAAAGCATGGTCTGTGAACACAATCCACCGTGCCATCCGCCGTTGCCAGCTGAAACTCTACAGTGCAAAGAGGAAGCCATTTCTAAGAAAGCTCCACAAGCTCAGCCGTTTGCACTGGGCCAGGGGTCATTTAAAATGGAGTGTGGCAAAATGGAAAACTGTTCTGTGGTCAGATGAGTCACGATATGAAGTTCTTAATGAAACAGTGGCACGCCATGTCATCCGGAACAGAGAGCTATGTTCAGGGTCTAGAACAACATATGCTCCCATCTAGACGTCATCTCTTTCAGGGAAGACCCTGCATTTTTCAACAAGATAATGCCAGACAACATTCTGCAGCAATCACAACATCATGGCTACGTAGGAGAAGGATCCGGGTACTGAAATGGCCGCCTGCAGTCCAGATCTTTCACCTATAGAGAACATAAAGAGAAAGGTGCGACAAAGAAGGCCCAAGACGATTGAACAGTTAGAGGCCTGTATTAGACATGAATGGGAGAGCATTCCTATTTCTAAACTTGAGAAACTGGTCTCCTCTGTCCCCAGACCTCTGTTGACTGTTGGAAGAAGAAGGGGGGATGCCACACAGTGGTAAAAACGGCATGGTCCCAACTTTTTGGGATTTGTTGACGCCATGAAATTTTGAAACAACATATTTTTCACTTAAAATTATACATTCTCGCAGTTTAAACTTTTGATCTGTGATTTGTGTTCTATTCTGAATAAAATATTAGATGTTGGCACCTCCACATCATTGCATTCAGCTTTTATTCACAGATTGTTTAGTGTCCCAACTTTTTTGGAATTGAGGTTGTACTTAAAAGCAGACCAGGCAGAGTGAAAAGAGCTGCTGGCTGGGCTTTCGCAGAGCACACTTCTTATCTGATGAGAGGGAGCGTGAATAAGCTTTCAAGGGACTGGGGAGAAATATGTTGTCTTTTGTATACAGAATCCACTAGTTGTAGTGTGATTATCTGAGTAGATCCCTGCTTTATCTAATGACAGGGAACATGAAAGAGCTTTGAAGAGGCTGAAAGAGCTTTCAAGAGGCTGTGGAGAAAGGTGTTGTCTTTTGTATACAGAATCCACTAGTTGTAGTGTGATTATTTGAGTGAACATTGCACACGATCCATTATGCATGGCTCTGTGCTCTGGCAGTCTCTCTCTCCACTCAGCCTGGCTTGTTTACTTTTGCTTCTTAGCAGATAGGGCACTTCCTGGCAAAACCCCTTTAAGTGCCAGTTCCTCACTAGAGGCAAGCTGAACTATCATTTGTTTTCAGGTGGATAAACAGTGAACAAATGCGTAACTAGAATTTATAGGGACCCATAGCAAAACGAAAAGGGCCCCCACCACCTAATGACTGGAAACTGAAACAGCAGCATAAGTAGAAATAATCAGAAGTATGAATAATAGCGCCATCATAGAACCCACATAGTAGTGATTGATAGCAGAAAGCCACCAACTTGTTATTGCCTAACAAAAGATTCAATCTTCTTGCACTTGAGTGGGTCCCTTCTCCTCTTGGCCCAATAGCGGTTATTATGGCTACTACTTCTATAATTGAGTCCATGGTGATCAACCAATAGAATTCCACAAAAATACGCAATATGGATATGTTTCAGGGATCCCAAAATTTAGTATATTACAGTAATCGGCTTCTGTTGAGATAAGGGTTCCAGGAAAGGCATATTCTTAATACTTTTAATACTCTTAATACTGTGATTTTTCCCTTAGAGGGGCACTAAACATGAAGTCAGCAGCTTCTACAAGTGCCGGGTTATACAATAAACTACTAATAATAACCACTCCTTACAATATACACTCACCGGCCACTTTATTAGGTACACCATGCTAGTAACGGGTTGGACCCCCTTTTGCCTTCAGAACTGCCTCAATTCTTCGTGGCATAGATTCCACAAGGTGTTGCAACGATGCTCAATTGGTACCAAGGGGCCCAAAAGAGTGCCAAGAAAATATTCCCCACCTTTGACACCCCACCACCAGCCTAAAACCGTGATACAAGGCAGGATGGATCCTGCTTTATGTTGTTGACGCCAAATTTTCTGACCCTACCATCGAATGTCGCAGCAGAAATTGAGGGCTCATCAGACCAGGCAACGTTTTTCCAATCTTCTATGTCCAATTTCGATGAGCTTGGGCAATTGGAGCCTCAGTTTCAGTTCTTAGCTGAAAGGGGGGGCACCCGGTGTGGTTTTTCTGCTGCTGTAGCCCATCTGCCTCAAAGTTCGCCGTACTGTGGCGTTCAGAGATGCTTTCTGCCTACCTTGGTTGTAACGGGTGGCTATTTGAAGTCACTGTTGCCTTTCTATCAGCTCGAACAGTCTGCCCATTCTCCTTTGACCTCTGGCATCAACAAGGTATTTCCGCCCACAGGACTGGTTTTTTTTTTCTTTTTCGGACCATTCTCTGTAAACCCTAGAGATGGTTGTGCGTGAAAATCCCAGGAGATCAGCAGTTTCTGAAATACTCAGACCAGCCCTTCTGGCACCAACAACCATGCCCCGTTCAAAGGCACTCAAATCACCTTTCTTCCCCATACTGATGCTCGGTTTGAACTGCAGGAGATTGTCTTGACCATGTCTACATGCCTAAATGCACTGAGTTGCCGCCATGTGATTGGCTGATTAGAAATTAAGTGTTAATGAGCAGTTGGACAGGTGTACCTAATAAAGTGGCCGGTGAGTGTATGTGAAGATTTTGCTGGGAGCTCTGAGAACTAGTTATATGTGAGATGAAGTACTGATCATGGGATCAGTAATTTTTCCGTATTTCAAACATCCTTTTGAAAAAAATTGAAGTCAGCATCTTCCAATCCGAAATAACTGTTAACAAGGAACAATATATTGTATTCAACTACAGAGCAAATTGTGACAATACGGTCCTTAAAATATCACTACAAAGACTCTTTCAATCAACTTTGGCTTCAAAAACTCCATTAGTAGGGCATGTGTGAAACCACCCTTAGGCTAGATTTATGGAACACGTGGCAGACTTCTGGGGGACAATCTCAGAATTGTGTTATATATTTCTCCATCTTCCTGACATAGATTTTACTATTAATTTTTTACCAAATTCGATCCAGGTTCCTGTCACATTTTCCACTCTGAATATTTGTGAAAAACATGTACGATAAATATTTTTTCAGAGGAACAAAATTGGTTAGATTAACTTTGGTAATTGCACCAGAATTCTTTTACTATGTATTTTAGACAGTTTTTAGACACTTGTGAACCGTGTTCAACACAGGGGGCTGAACGTTACAGAAAAGAGGCAAGGCAAAGTGTGCGACATATTGTACATAAAAAAAATAACAAAAATGTTGGCACACTTAGTGGCATAAACTAAACTTTGTCATTTAAAGTGCACACATAGACTAGACCAGTGGTTCTCAACCTTTCTAATGCCGTGACCCCGCAATACAGTTCCTCATGTTAAGGTGACCCCAAACCAAAAAATAATTTTATGGCTATTTCAAAACTGTAATTTTGTCATGAGGGGTTTTACTTAATGTGATGCCTTGAGCATACCTCTACATGTCACAACATAAAAAGGGGTCCATCAGAGCCGTTACATAGAGTAACCTTATACAGGGGATGCGAGTGCAGGGGGGGGGGTTTCTATATGTGACCCCCTCCGCGTGGTACATCTACACATCCATACATATAAAAGGGACCACTCTGAGCCGTTAATAGATTTAAAACCCTTTTCAGGGGGCTTTTTAGTGGTCTGGGGGGGTTACATATTGTGACGCCCCTGAGCGGTACCCTAATGTCATAATTAAAAAATAAACCCCCTTTTCCCCTTTCTAGATTAACCTTTACGGGGGGGCTGTGAGTGGTACAGGGGGGGTTTCATTATGTGAGCCTTGAGCGGGGACCCCTTTCAGTCAATACTTTTAAAGATACATCAGGCGTTAAATAGATGTAACCTTGTCCCCGGGGGGGGTGTGATTGGACAAGGAGTTCATATGTGACCCCCTCATGTGCACCTTTACCCCCCCCCGTAAAGGGGGGGGGGGGGTAAAAAGAATGTGCTATCATGTAATGGGGTGTGTGGGACAAATAAAGGTTAATAAATTTACTTGTACCACACCAGACTTAATGATGCAATGGATGTGTGTGTTTAAAAAATTTTCCTTGCACCAAATAACCCCGCCGTCAGTGTCAGCGTTCTCTCGCACGGTTTTGGCAGGGCTGTTCCGATGTTTGGGACTATTTGGGGCGTGATGCTGGCGCTTTAGGTCCGCAGCACCGCCCACAAGAACCAGGGGCGTAATTCCCTCCCCGCCCCGCGCCGCTTACAGGGGGCGGGTCAATGAGCCACCCTGTAAAAAGGAACGGCGCCCCCTCCCCCCCCTCGGAATTTAAACGCTTGGGGGCCGCACTATGCAAGCAGCTGCGGGAGGGGGGCGCGGGGCCCCCAGCTCCCCCCTGCAGCTATTAAGCCATTGGGCACCCCTCTCAGTCTCCGGCCGGTGCCTGCCCGGGTTGGAACGGCCCTGGCTTTATGGACCCCCCGTGTTTTGGTGTTGACCCCCCGCCCGGGGGCGCAACCCCCAGGTTGAGAACCGCTGGGCTAGAAACAAAACATATGCCAGATTTATCAACACTATGATAAATCATTTCCATTCTGCATAGTCTAAATTTACACTGCCTACGTATTAGACAGTATTAATAAATCTGTCCCACTGTTTTCAGATGACTCAGATTAAAAATCTGTGCTCTAAAAATAAGCACTGTTAAATCAGAAGTTGTAGAGTTGGTTGGATGTTTTTAGTTCCCTATTGAAGTCAACAAGAAAGATCTGCAGCATAAATCGACCTGCCGCAGATGTGAAATCCACCACATAGGTCAATTTCTGTGCGAATTACAGGTGGATTTTTTCTGCATAGTGTAGATGACATTTTTTAAAACCACATCCACTTTGCTGCAATGGAATACCGCAGCTATTTTTCCATACACAGATCCACATATAAGCCTCAAGTGACTATACTCTTAAACGGGGTGAGTGAGATAATAAACACTGAGACCCTCAGCGATGGAAACCTGGCAGAAAATGTTAACTTTCCCAACTCTCCCAGCATTGTCACCACACATACATTGACCTTATTTACATATATTATTAGCTTTATCATCCTTAATACAGTACATGCTCTTATTGCTCTGCCCATGTTATAGAATTTTTTTTTTTTGCTTTCTACCAATTTGGGCATGTGCTGCACTTATTTTCTTATTTTCTGTGGTGTTTTCCCTTTGTGCATGTGTCAATACTTGATGTGGTCGCTGCTTTGTATTAGTATTGTCATACATACTCGTTTAGTTTTGGCATGCACAATACGTATTTTCCTTATGTCCACCCACAATGTGCTTTCCCATTCCAGGAATAGTAACTTCTCTATATCTTATTTGAACCTATTCTTCATATTTATACTGTCTGTACCATCTACTCAACTGTCTTGCCCATTTTTCCTATACTTATATGCCAACTTGTAAATTTTTCCTTTTAGTGACTGTGTATAACTAAGATTGCTACGGCATTCAAAACATTACAAACAATAAAAAGGTCACCAATCTCTCATAAGATCTCCATATAAGAGATGCAAATTATTCCTCTGAAAATTATGGACTATGTAATTGTATTTGTATGATACATTACCACTGTAAATATATGTACACCGCATACTACATACTGAGTGCCGTGGATTTATTTTTCATCTATTGTTTGGATTCCTTTCCTCTGGCACCACACCTTTTACTGAGTGCTGTGCATTTATTATTATTATAGTATCATGTGGTAGATTGGCTTATATTAGGTTATATTATTGTGAAATCCTTGGCTTATCTAATTGGTTACTACTGGGACCTGTATGCATTAACTATTATTTTCTTGTTTAGAAGTGCACCTTATGTAATATTTTTCTTGGCTTAACATTATAGCCCCAGGACAGAGTAGGCCCTGTTTTTGGTTATACACCTCGGCAGGGTTGGGTAATCTGGTTTTCAACTCTTTTTATCTTAGTACATTATTAATCACATCTCATGTGGTCTATTATATGATTTTGGAGTTTGTGACTTTTCTCTTCTAGGTATGTTTTTATGCAGCTACTGTAGCACTCCTCTTGTGGCCTTGTAGCAGTGCCCACTCTTTATTTGTGTTCTTAAAACCACATACACTTTGATGCTACTGAAAATTGGATTTTTGTACTTACCGTAAAATCCTTTTCTCTTCATTGGAGGACACAGCACCTTGGGTATAGGCCCTTGCCCTAGGAGGCTGACACTAGGCGGACCTAACGTGTTGGGTCCTCCCCAATGCCCTATATCACTCCTGCTGACGCCAGGCTGATCAGTTGGTACAAAAGCCGTAGCCGAGAGGAGAAACAAAAAAGAACCCTAATTCCACAGAGAAAAAAGTGAGGGAGGGAATTGTGTCCCCCAATGAATCGAATGAGAAAAGGATTTTACGGTAAAATACAAAAATCCAATTTTCTCGCCAATGTCATTGGGGGACACAGCACCTTGGGATGTCCATGAGCAGTCCCAGAGACAAAAGAGGTAACAACTAAAAATGTCAACATTAGCACACTGCTGCCTGATGCACCTTACGGCCAAGGTTTGCAACAGCCGAGGCCAAGGTATGGATCTGGTAGAACTTAGAAAAAGTATGGACTGAAGCCCAGGTGGCAGCTTTGCACACCTGTAAAGCCGAAACTTGATGCAGAACCGTCTAGGAGGCACCCACCACTCGTGTGGAGTGGGCAGTGACCCGAAACAGAAGGGGTTCCCCCCTAGACCGATAGGATTCTGAAACTGCAAACCGGATCCAGCTGGCAATGGAGGCCTCAGGAATGATAAAGAAGGCTTCAGAGCGCCTAACGGATTCCGTAATGGAGAGGTAGATACGAACAGCCCTGACCACGTCTAAACAATGAAATGCTCACTCTTGAGGATGAGAGGGCGAGGGGGCAAAAAGAGGGCAGAAGTATGTCCTCATTGATATGAAACGATGAAACCACCTTAGGGAGAAACGAAGGAACAGGATGAAAAACAACCTTGTCCTTATGCAGAACCAAGAAAGGGGGCTTGCATGACACTCAGCGAATGGAGGTAATGGCCATCAGAAAGGCTACCTTCCATGAAAGTAAATGTAGGGAAACTTTCCATAGTGGCTCAAAAGGTGAAGACTGATGGCCTTCAAAACAAGATTTAAATCCCAAGGTTCCATAGGCCTACGAACTGGAGGGACGGAATAAGCGACCCACTGCAAAAAGGTTTTAACTTGTGAGCGGGAGGCCCGCTTGCGCGGAATCAAAATTGAGAGAGCAGAAATCTGACATTTCAAGGAGGAGAGGCTGAGCCCGAGCTCCAGGCCTGACTATAGAAAAGAAAGCACCCTTAGAGTAGAACATACTAAGGGGTGATCCTGATGCTGTCCAAACAGGTGCAACAAGAAGGAACCTTCACTAAGTGGTCGCCTAGATATAGGATAATGGTCACGCCCCTGATACGAAGGATGACCATCAGGGGTGCCAGGACCTTTGTGAAGACCCTTATTTGCGAGACCGAATGGCAGAGCTCTGAACTGAAAGTGCTGCGAGCCTACTTGGAAACGCAGGAACTGCTGGTGGCTCTGGGAACTAGGGACATGCAGATAAGCATCCTTGATGTATATGGCGGCCAGAAATTTGCCCTGCTCCAGAGAGGCTATCACTGACTGGAGAGACTCCATGCGAAAAACAGGAACTTGCACATACTCGTTGAGCTCCTTGAGATCCAACACTGGCCTCACTGAGCCATCCTTTTTGGAGACCATAAAAAGGTTTGAGTAAAAACCCAGAAAACGCTCAAACTGGGGGACTGGCATAATCACTCCTTGAAGGAGGAGGGAGCGGATTGCCAGAAAAAGCATGTTGGGGGAGATGAACTGAAGTGAACCCTATATCCTGAAGTGACGATCTCGCGAACCCAGGCATTGTCGACCTGAATCTGCCAGATCTCCTGGAACCGGAGGAGATGACCCTCCCACCCAAGACAAATTTTCGGGCCGGGGCAAGCCCTCAAACCAAGAGTGACTTGGCGGAAGAACACTTGGGCGTTCTGCGAGACCGCCAGGATGAAGCTGGTCTAGCTGAGGGACGCTTAGCCACCGAGGAACGGGGGACTTGCCCTGCGGCCAGCCTGTAAAAAAAGCTCCGAAAGGGCTGAAAATGGGCGTGCATTTTAAGCGAATGACGCCAAGCCGGCTGGCTCTGAGGAAAATAGAAGCACCACCAATAACTTCTTGAAGGCTGCATCCGCAGACCAAGATTTCAACCACAGTGAGCGGAAAATGGCGACCGCATTGGCCGAAGCTTTAGCCACTAAACGGGCTGACTCAAGCAAGGGTCACACAGGAACTTTGAAGCGCCTGAAAGCTGGGAAGCGAGATTCAACAATTCCTCTGTAGAAGCTCCAGCTGACAGCCCTTGCTGCAGCTGCTTAGACCAGACCATGCAAGCTTTGCTGACCCACGAAGATGCAAACACAAGTCGTAGGGCTGCCCTGGCCGCCTCAAAGGTGGGCTTACAAAAACAGTCAAGACGCCTATCTGTGCTGACAACAAGGACTGCCACTTCTGAGACCGGGATGGCCGTGGATTTTGAGAGCATGGTGACTGGGGCGTCCACTGAACCCCCAACCCCTTTGCCAATGATTCTTCCGGAAAAGGACAAAGGGCATTAAGCCGTCTGGTGGGAAACAAAAAAAGGATGTTTCCACTCCCTGGCAACCAGTTCCTCAAACTCCAGGTGTGTAGAGAACACCAAACGCTGCTGCCTGCTGCATTTAAAGGAGACCTCCTCCTGGGAGACTACTAGTAAAAAGGACAATGCTAGGGGGCTGCAGGAAAACGGAAGTCCCGCGGCTCTCCAAACCCATAAAAAGAAACGGAAAAACCCTGACTCCCCCAAAACGGAGGAAGTCAGGATACTTACCAATCTGACGTCTTCGGGTGTCACATCATCACCCTTCGGTACCATGCACCCGGGGTGAGGCTACTGGCATCCATAAAAAGGCTGCGGAGGCGGCATGTGGGGATGGGTGAGAGGCGAAAAGGAAGACCAGCCAGCTAAAGAACTGACTAGTTTCCTGACGCCCTCAGGGGGTGACAACGTCACGGTCAAATTATGCGCGGACGACCGCCCTAATAGGTGAGAGCCAGAGGCTCTATCACCTTTCCACAAGGTGAGAGCCAGGTGCTCAAACACCTTCCAACTGGTGAGAGCCAGGTGCTCAATCACCCTCCAATAGGTGATTAGAAACCTCCAATAGCTGCAAAGAAACCAAAAATAACAAACACCACAGAGCTGCGGAGCAGGGTCTGCCTCTTACAGACACTAGCCTGAAAAACTGATCAGTCTGGTATCAGCATGAGGGATATAGGCCGTTGGGGCCGGTCTAACACATTTGGTCCGCCTAGTGTCCGCCTCCTAGGGCAAGGCTCTATACCCAAGGTGCTCTGTCCCCCAATGACATTGGTGAGAAAAATAATCTGCACTATAATTTACAATGTGAACTGCAGCGGGAATTTCCCATTAAAATGAACAGGACATGTATTTCACACGGATTGTGATGTGAAATCTAACATGGAAACTGCGTCGGATTTCATGTCAAAATCCACTCTCTGAACATATCCTATGCAGTCTTTAAAAAAGATTATGCAAAAAGGATCTAATTCCCACCATAGCGCGCCTCACTGTCGATGAGGGGGGAATTCCTGCATGGTGGAAAAGAGGCATCATTTTCAAGGGAGCTATGCATTAGGCAGCCATGACTAATGTAAATGTTGCTACGAGCGGAGTTTATTATCTACAAATATCTCATGACAACAATTTTTACAGTGGCACAATCAATGAAGAGCAACAATGAATTCTACTCATCTTTATCTTCATTTCCACTGGGCAATTATCGTAACGATCGCTTGGAAATAAGTGAATCGTAAGAATAATTGCCCAGTGTAAACAGATGAAAGCTTTTCTGTAACTTTACATTTAGTACGATGGTCCTTCCCTTAACCTTTTATACATGAGAGCGGCTTTCTGACGAGAGCTCATCAATAGATGGTGTATTTTAGCTGCTACACAGAGACCTGCCACTTATTAAAAGCCTGCCCCCTGGGTCCTGGCTGTAAAGAGGTTGACATAAAATTATCAAGCATTTTAAGACTGAAACTATAACAGCACAAGGTTCTTGCACAGAAGACGAGTGATCAATGGTTTAAGGAACCTCCCAAATGCACAACAAGTGAGTGCCACGGATTTGGCTCCCCTGACAGAGAATGTAATTCTGGCAATCAATAAATCTAATCAAACAAGTAAGCGGCTGAGATCAGTTATACGTATGAAGAAGAGCGACTGCAATATAGAAGCAGCGTGAGCACAATATGTTTCATTTCACAAGTGATGATTCTCAGACAGCCCAGTGTTACCAGGGCATACAATCAGAAATGAACTGCAGTAAGTGTGCTGCATGTGATCATAAATTGCTATAACCTGCTTAATGGACCTGCAAACTAACTAGGCATGGAGGTACATTTCATTTGACCCTTGACGGCTGGCACTTCCAGCACGCACCCCACTCTGCAGATTTATATGCACTGTGTGTAACCACGCCAAGTACAGAAAGACATAAATGAGATTTTTACCTGCAGTACCAGGAGGTATCTTTATACTCTACTGTATGAGAAAGGTGTTTCAGATGTAAAGACCAGCACTGGAGACATATAACTGCAAAGGACAGGGATATGGTAGTACAGAGTGTCATAAAAACAATGTGCTCAAACTACAGAGCAGATGGGTGATAGAAAACAAGAAAGAATCCAGCATGAACAGATCAATGATTTCGCTTCCAGCTGGAGACGGCAATAAGCAATTTGCTTATACTAAAAGCTCCAGAATGTGCAACTGCTGCTCATGTAGAAGAAACGCCTGAATCTGGCAGCAGAAATGTTACCCACAAAGGTAGGTGGTTGCGGGTTGTAGTTCACTTTCAGAGCATCCCATTAGGAAGCTTCAGAAAATCTGCTGAACGTTAAAAGTTAATGCTCTGAGATGTCCACAGAGCACTGCGCTATCATTCGCCCCGTGTTCTGAACTTTGTGTGGTCGTCAATGGCCGAAGACTTTAATTTGGCGCACAGGGAGTAGCTGACCGCGAGTTCTTTCCTGTCCTTTCTACTATCTCTGTCTTTGTTAGTTTTAATGCACCTGAAGCTGTGTGTGTCTACTGCTTCAGTGATAATGGTAGAGAGGGGAAAGTGGGGGTAGGACTTAGACAGAGGCCGGTTTCTGATGGTAAAACTGACAAAGTGCATTGGCAAGCTGTCAACATTATCCGCCACAATGTTCCCCCTGAGGATCTACAGAGGAGGCAAAGGTGAAAAACAGGGATCTTACAACTGGCCGCTCTCATAGTATATAAATTAAAGATATTTGTAGTGAAAGCTCTAGAGGCTGTGAGCAAAACTGAACCATTAAAGCAGAGCTATAGCAATACCAATTGATATGATAGTAGGAATAGGTTTCTTTTTACTTATGGCTGATGTTTATATGGTGCCAACATATTTCTAGCTCTGTACAAATATTGTCAGCACTCTCACTGGTTCCAGTCAACAGTGAAGCTCATAATGTATGTGAATTCTCTTTTAATATACCATATGGCCAATTTAAAGGTAACGCATCACCTAGCTTATGCTGCTCTCACTAAGCTGTCTCCAGCGATCGGTCACTAATTTTGTAATGTACAGTAGTTTCAGAGCATTTATTTCTCAAATCTAGCAGCCCACTCTGTAAGAGAGAAGTCCACTCTATTAGATGAGAGGGTGTTAGCTCTGCCGACCACAATTTTTGCAAAAACATTGACAAAAACTGCAGTCGTCACTGGCTTTCCGACAGTTTTTGCCCTAAGCTGTATGGGCCTAGCCTAACAGAATCAGCAATCGGTGGGTGCAGCTGGCAGCAGGTGGACAGAGCTAACACCCTCTCATAAAAAAGGCAGATTTTACAACATGTTCCTAAACCCGCCGGTGCCAGAAAACGAGCAGAAAAAAAGGCCTGTGTAGACCACAGGTCGTTTTTTTGTATTAAAGTCTATGGGCTGCTTAAACGGTTGGGGACAACAACTGCAAAAAAAACAGAAGGAGAACATACAAACTACATGCAGATGTTACCCTTAGATGCACACCCAGGACCCCAGGGCTTATAGGCGACAATGCTAACCACTGAGATTCAAACTTGGACATGACCATTGCCTTGCACCCATCATGACACCTCAGGTCTTACACATACTGCTCTACACCTTTTCATCAGTATAGGCTGAAATATACTCACAGAGTCAGAGCCGTCATCAGGCAGTGGTTGCAGCTGACATGCGATTGGTGCAGGTTGGTTGATCACCACCCTGTGACACTCTCTTGGAAAGACGGGTAAAGCAGACGCGAGCTGGTCGCTCATTTTGTAGTGGTCTTCCTGCTGAGGTAGTCTCATGTTTTCAACAGACTCGTCATCTGAGTCAGGGAGACCTTGCAGTGAATTTAATGAACCTGTGTAACGCAAATAAACAAGACTGAAAGACATCAACGACCTATTTAGTATATGAAATGTCAGCTGTGTATCCCATGCCAAATTCACTGTGATCTTAGTGATAAGATAATGTTAGATAACTTAGATATTAAAACCAATGTAAAAAATGCATTGTATAACTGTAAAATAAGAGAATTCTAAATGCACAAATTATTCGGTTTATAAGCATAAAAGAGTCTACAATAAAAAAGACAGCTGCAGTACACAATGTTTAGCAAATTTTCAAATGTTAAGGGTGTTTTCATTTCAGACATTTATGGCATACTGATGGAACATACCGAAGATGATTGGTAGGACCAGGACCCACCTCTGAGACCTGACCCAATCTTGAAAGCTGACTCCCGAATGTCTCTGCGCGGAACGGAGAAGTGGTTGCACATGCGCAGGTCTCTCTGTTCATTTCAATAACAGTTCTGGAACACTTGCTCGACTGTACTTAGAACTCCCATTGAATAGAACGGAAGGTCCAGTGCAGGCGCAGTCACCTCTCTATTCTCTGTGGCTAGATCGTTCCCATCTCCTAATCAAGAGTTAGGAGATAGGAATGGCCCTATAACATGTGTGTTGCCCAGTGACACTGGGTTCACCTGTAATAGCTGTGAAGGATGGAGTCAGGAAAGAGTTCAAAATAGTGCTCATATGGACAATGTGTGTGTTTACCATCTTCAAGGAAGCTGGACAATTTGTGCAATTACCATCTTCAAGGACAGCTATTCTGATAAAAGGACACTAGTTCTAACTTGCTGTAGCCAGAGAGATAAGACATAGTTACACATTATCTTACACTATGACATGTGAGCGATTCTCAGAATGCATATAAGCTCGTGATCTGCAAATAAAGTGTTAGTTCTGTTGTGGTCTGGGCACCAGACATAGCTCATATAGCTAAGCACGATTGTTTTGTCTTTCATTATATGCGCAATAGCAGACTGCAGCTGCTTCTAGGTTATTTCCACTGCCGTACTGGTTCAGATAGAGTGTTTGATCACTCTCAATTGGCTAAACCTATCATAGCTCAAAACTGCAAGTCTTTAACTGTGTTTTGTGATTACCTTATTGGATTTGTTTTTACAACGAGGTTTCACCATGCCATATTTGCCATATTCTCCCTAATCTTTACTATTGAATTTACCACAACTGGAGCTGAAAAAGAAGGCCTTACTTATTGCTGCTGGGATATCTTCTTCAACCATTTGGTCCTCTCTCCATTTCTCATCTGCAAGTTTTTCCAGACGTTCCTCCAGCCTTCTTACATACTGCATCAACTCCTGAAGAGGCAACAGAAAAAACGCTCAGTTCTCAGGAAACATAAGAGATAAAAGAATTAAGAATATGGTGGGACATGTCTCACCTGTCTCTCCTCTTTCAACTGCTCCTTCTCCATTTGTGCAACCTTCAGGGCAGATTTTAACTCACTCAACTCTCGTCTGCTCTCTGACAGCTGCACCTGTATACCAGTAACATAATTACAAGCCTTATTCACATTTGTGCTCATATACACAGCAATGCAATATGTGTACCCTCTGTGGCAGGTCCCTATTAGTACTTGTAGCCATTACAGAGGATATTTATGAATACGGTCTAATATTAAGTTTAAACTAGACAGCCTAAAAATATACCAGATTTATCACAGTGGCTCATGCAGTGGGATAATTGCGGTGCATCATTAGACATTGATGTCTAACTTGATACCACTTATTTTTTGGCTTAGTTTACCTCTATAACCGTACTAAAATGTTGATGTCTTGTAGTAGAAGATTTGTCCAGCGTTTTCTGTATAACATCAGCTTTATTCCATGTGTCAAGGGTAAAACTACAGAGCCACAAACAGGCGCTTACGCATTTCAGGCCAAGTGGGCCCTTAGTCATAAACAAGAAGATTTTTTAGCTCCCTTGACTGGTCCAGTTTATTAAACTATTGTGTTTCTCATGAAATTCGGGAGAATTTTCTTGAGTAATGCTGTTCCTCTTTTATGCCTCCTAGAGACTTATGAATAAATTGACAACTAGGTGTTACAAGCTGGGAGGGGTTGGTGCTCCTAAAAAGTCTTAACAAAAACAACAATTGGTTTTGCACATGGAAAAACTTTGTTTGAAAAAACTTTGTTTGAAAAAACAAATGCACACTGGTGTGGCAGCAATACATATAGACATTCAAATTCAAAAAACAGTGGCACACTATGGACTAAGGAAACCATCAAATGTCTATATGTATTGCTGCCACACCAGTGTGCATTTGTTTTTTCAAACAAAGTTTTTCCATGTGCAAAACCAATTGTTGTTTTTGTTTATATGTAGGGAGGAGTGGTAGTCTCCATTTTGGTTTTGCATCCCACCCACTTCCCCAGGTTTTAAATCAGTGCAGTGTTCTTTGAAGCAGGTATCATCGCTCCCTAAAGTATGCAGGTCTGAACAGGACCCAATAGAGGTAACAATAGCATAGGACCCACCTGCACTTGAGGTCCCCTTGACGATTGGGAGGTGGGCTTAAACATTTTTGGCCAAAAGTGTGAAATGAGAACCTCAATTTTTTTCATGTATCCTAGTTAGCAGTAATGCTTTTCCAAATTTCCTATGTCCCATTTGATGGTTTCCTTAGTCCATAGTGTGCCACTGTTTTTTGAATTTGAATGCCTAAAAAGTCTTAGGCCTGGGACCCTTGGTGCAGCAGCTGGGTGCAGACTAAATTGTGGCTGCCAATAGCATTACAAGGTTTCTGGAGAAATAGCTATGACTATGGCCCACGTGGCCTGAAACGTGTAGGCATCTGTTGCTCTGTGGTTGTACCCTTGACATATGGTATAAAGCAGATTTTATACAGAGGACGCTGGACGAATCTCCTTCTTCTACAATCAGTCACGTCGTATTCACGGGTCCGTGCAGCCTCTGTTCTGGTGAGCTGGTTTCACTTGTTGTATTTAAAATGTTGCTGTCCTTTTGGTGCTCGATGTCACACAAGTCACACCCACTTTATAAGCCACTCCCTTCCACATAAAGCCGCACCCTCTATGAACATATATCAAAAGTATCTAATAAATGCTGTACAATGCATGTATACCATCTTTTTCTCCATTGTCACAATAAATCAGCTCCTCTGTCCAGATGTGTGATGCCACCATGAGGAAGCACATTTTGAATCAAGTTTGCATTTTTTTGGGGTATTCTCACAGAATCCATGACAAAAACCATGTGAGCCTTTGTGAAAAAATTCAGCAGTTCTGTAACACACAGATCTGTAATTTGCCAGTCTGCAAGATGCATAACAGAGAGTTGTTTTTGCATAACCGTATTATGCAATTATGTATTGTGCATTGTTTTGCCATGATTCCACAAAATTTTTATCTCAAAACATCTTATGATCATAGACCCTTAAAAACAGACCGGTGATTTAAACAATCAAATATAAAAGAAAAAAATATTTTTCACGGACTAAAGAAGACCTGTCACCAGTCCTGACTTGTCTGTTTTCATAAATACTTGTATTTCCTATCTTTTCTTAGAGCCGCAGCATTGCACTGTGCTCTGCCTCTGGTATTCTTGCTAGAAATTAATTAAAAACTTAAAATCTTGGTTTCAAAACGCCCTTTGTCAAAGAAATGCATCCAAACTCAGTCCGGAAGTCATAAGGCCAGTGTTCCAAAGTGCAGCAGCTGCCTGGGGATCAAGCCACACCTGCCAATACCCAATTGGGTTTGCTACACCCTTGTTCACCCTTGTTCACACGACGTTTTTGTGATCCGTTTTACGGATCCGCAAAACGGATCTAACAATTGTCAGTGTGATTAACGTTGCTTTCAATGGCAAAAGCACATCGCTGTTCACACGAGTGATCGCCGATGCGCTTTTCGCGATCCACTTTTCGGATCCATTTTAAGAATTGACATGCTAATTCTTCTTGCGTTTTATGCAAGAGAAATCCCCATAGGAAATAATGGAGTGCGCTTTTGGCATCCCGAAAGCGGATCCAAAAGCGCAGCATACATTTGGGTGCGTTTTGGATCCGCTTTCGATGCCAAAAACGCATCCGTAAAACGCATTGGATTTCAATTAAATATAAAATTTGAATATTATGTTTGGGTTATATTTTGTATCATTTTAATGGGAGGGCTAATTTTTCTGATGCACTGTGCTATTGGAAAATGCCTTCATTCTACATGGGTAAAGGAGAGGAGGATAATGTCAGTCCCATAGCCCCCAGCATACCACCGGATGCACATGGACGTCGGGTCTCTAATCTCAGAGGTAAGTAATTATCTCTTTTTATTATTATTATTATTATATTTATCAATTAATTTACATGGGGTGGGTTTTAAAACTATTGGTTGATTTAAAAAAAAAAAAAAAAATAGGGGGGCGGCGGGTTCTAAAATCATAGGTGTATGTACAGTTGATTGACACTAGGTAAAAAAAGGGTTTTTTCTTGGTCATTGATAGGTTATATTATATTTAAATTGCAGTTTGATAGGTTGATTTAAATAAAGCATTGAAAAAACAGATCCAAAAAACGGATCCGTAAAACGCATGCAAAACGCATCCAAAAAAGGAACAGCTGTTGCGTTTTCTGGATCCGCTGTTTGGATGCAGTTTGCATCCAGTTTTCGCAGGTTAAAAACGGATCCGTAAAACGCATCCAAAACGGATCCAAAACGTCGTGTGAACAAGCCCTTAGGGTGCTTTCACGCAGTGCAGTTTTGGTGCAGTTTTAACTACGCTCCAATTAAGCTGCCTTTATTCCCAGCAAGCTTCTTTCAATTGTCTAAATTATTCAGAAAGGTGTTTCAAGTAAGTAATCTCTGTGTCTGAAATTCCTGTGGATTACAAACATTGATACACTAATTGATAACTGACTTTCCAAACAGTTTAGGTAAGTGAAAGAAACTTGCTGGTAATGAAGGCAGTTTAATTGGAGCGCAGTTACTGCACCAAAACTGCGCTGTGTGAAAGCAGCCTAAGACTTTTTAGGAACACCCAACTCCTCCCAGCTTGTAACACCTAGTTGTCAATTTATTCATAAGTCTCTAGGAGGCATAAAAGAGGAACAGCATTACTCAAGAAGACTCTCCCAAATTATTATTTCATGAGAAATACAATAGTTTAATAAACTGGACCAGTCAAGGGAGCTAAACAATCTTCTCTAGAAAACACAAATGCAAACAAAAGTAAAAAAAAGAAAAAATCAGTTTAAAAGTAACTGATTAGCATTTTACATTAAAGTCACGTACAAATCACAATAAATTCTATTGCTTGTAATGTCTATCTAATACCTGACTGGCATCTTTCTCCTGGTTTAACTGGCACTGCAGTGATTGTCTCTGACTTCTCTCTTCATGCAGGCTGCTCTCCAAATTCAGCTTTTCAGCTTTCAGATTCACGATCTGGTCCCTCTTAGCCTGGAATACAGAGCAATCCTCACAGATCAGTAGTCTCATGTATTTGTGCAATAACAAGAGGTAAGATGTCTCAAAGTTTGCTACCATCATTTCTTTTTGGACACACATATGGTATCAAATCTACATAGCTGTTTCTTAGTTTCTCTCACTGGGAGAAACAAAACTGTTTTAAAGCAGCTACCAGAACCTGGTGTTCCCCGCTGGTCCCCCAGCATGGACTCATCGCTCACGTGATGGCATAGCCAAAACCTATCCTCAGCAGTCATTGCTCGCATGTATGACAAGTGACTGATGAGGCCAGTGTTAGGCTGCCCAGTGGGGAACAACAAAGCCTTAGAATGGCGCCAGGAGAGATGAGTGCAGGTTATGTTGTTATTTATTCTGCAATACCAGTCTGTACAGAGGTTTCTGAAAATCTCATAAAACCCCTCTAAATGGTGTTTTCAATTCTTTTCAAACTTTGGTATTTTACTCTCGATTTACCTAGAAACCCTTATAAGGCTATGTTCACATTGCTTAATTGCGAGGGGTACAGTAGCCCCGCAATTACGCTGGGTGTTCGGGGGTCGTGCTGATTGGCGCGTACTCCCGCGATGCGGGGGAGGACGGCAACCCACTGGCCCCATAGACATGAAGAGGAGGCGTAATCTATAGTTCTCTATGAGAACTATAGATTACCGTAATTATAGGGCGCATTTCACTCATATTAGAGCGCAGTACACTGCGAAATACGCGGCGAAATGCGCCCCAAAATAAGCCGTGTGAACATAGCCTAATTTGTGTGAAACAGTACTGTCTCCGTTGGGTTTACAATCTAGTTTATCTTTTGGTTTACCTCTGGCCCATACAATTTTTGTGAAAAAGTACTGTCTCCAATACATTTACAATCTTATTTCCTCATCTCAATAACCCATATACTGTATATACCAGGGTCAATTTTATAGACAGTCAATTAAAATGAGTATTGTTTTTGAGTGTTAGGAAAAAAAAAGCAGGAGTGACAGAAACTCATGCAAACATATAAAGAATATACAACCTAATTAGCCGCCATGCTGTCTATCCCACATATGCAGACCTTTAGTACCACAAACTTTTGATAACATTACTAAAAAGGGGTTCCTGAAAATGTAAGCGGATGTTCACAAGGCTTATTTCAGGACGTATTTCGGGGCATAATTGCGCTGCAATGCGCCCCGAAGTACGTCCTGTAATTACAGTAATCATAGCTCTCATAGCTATCCCTACCTGTCGGCAGGGATAATGAAAGTGAATAGGGCCGGCCCCCTGATCATTGCGTTCTTCTAAACACACGCCGTCTTGCGGCGTGCAAAGGTACGTGCCGCAAGACGGTGTGTGAACATACCCTAACAAGACAGAAATTACTGCTACCAATAAGAGTAACATTGCTGCTTGTCTCACAGTTTTTTTTTTTTAAAAAAAAGATAATCCTCAAACTGGGAACAAGGCTCTTGGATATATGAGTCTGGAAATATTTGAAAACAAGAGGCTCAGTTACTGGTAGCCAAATGAAAAAAAGGATTCCATAATGAGAACATCATACGGTCATACATTGTGGTCATGGCGTGTGGTGTGGGCATATTTTACTATCTCAGGACTAAATCATTT
Source organism: Phyllomedusa bahiana (assembly GCA_025379985.1). Taxonomy (NCBI): domain Eukaryota; kingdom Metazoa; phylum Chordata; class Amphibia; order Anura; family Hylidae; genus Phyllomedusa; species Phyllomedusa bahiana. The sequence goes on from JAODAL010001598.1 coordinate 65,622, forward strand.
TCCATTATTGAAGCATCTATAAATTTTGCATTATATGAGAAAATATAGAAGAAGAATTTCTCTGTTTATAGTAGAAGGAAGTCTATATTTTAACAGCTGATGAAGTTAAAAACAAAAGTTGAATGCACCTGGTCAAAGCTAATATAGAGACCATGGTATCAAATTACTGGAAATGTTTAGACGCAGGGGGAAATTAATTTTTTGGATAATTTTATCCAATAAATATTATCACATACAACAATGATCAGACATTATCTAGTGGCTTAGATGTCTGGCATGGTAAAAATACATATTTGCAATATTGATTCACAAAGCGAAGCACATTGTCATCATATTTACCTCCATGCTATGACTAAGTGCGGTCTTCTCTTGCCACCACTGTCCCATGCCTTCCTTATATCTCAGACTCAAGTCAGATACTTTAATGGCAAGGTCAGCGGTTTCAAGACGGCTCTTGTGAAGGTCAGAGATTGTACGGTCCCGTATAGAAGAGACTGTTGTTAGCTCTTCCCCCAGTAGCATCACTTTCTGCTGGCTTGCTGAGAGTAGATCCTGAGTGCACCGCAGCTTTTCACGCAGTGCGTCCATCTGCAGCTACACAAACATACAAAATACCTCAGCACATGTGAAGTAAAAAAATATTAATAGAACTAGGCGAATGACGCACAGTAGAAAGATGCATAGCATGGTATTTAGTATTAACCAGGTTCTTTGAGGACACAGCATACACCCTGTAAATAGCTGAACTTAAAGGGTATTTTTTAAACACTAAGACTATCGTTAGGATAAATTACCAAGGTTTGACTGGCAGGGAGTCTGACATTTGGAACCCCTATTGATCATAAGAGTTAGGGGCTCCACCTGACTGAACCATAGGTTCAATCTCAAGAGGTGATGAGACTTTTCTACCATGAGAACCGGTATTCTTTGGATAAGCTGCCGCAGACAATTGCTTGCAACAAAATAATATTAAAGGGATATCAGGCTGTTTCACAGAGCCTGCTCTTCATAGTTAGCTTTAGGCTTCCACTTCCTGTTTAGGCTGCAGGTAGTTCTACAGCAGTGACTGACATTTCAGCTCTGTTATTCCTGGCTGAGCCAGCAGTGCACAAAGCTACAGAGCGCTAAAGAGTAACGTTTACCAGTAAGAAAGATAAACAAACTCCTGTGCCGCTGATAAGACACAGCAGGGAGGGATGTCATCATATCTGCTGGATTTAAGAACAGAAAGGTGTCTGGTAACCTAGAAAAGCTTGTATACACAAGCAAGGGATAAGAACTGCTCTAGCTCAGAAAGGAAGCAACTCAGAACGGCCATGTATTTGGTAATAGTCGTTCTTTACCTTTGCCTATATGTTTAAAGCTAATCAATGTGATAAGAATACCCGTTTAACATGTATGTAGCCATATGGGATTCTTGTTTTCAATGTTGATCTAGTCTGACTTGACACTTGGTATCAGGCGTGAAATGTTTCCTTTCAGGACACATTGGTTCATGCCTTATGGGCTCCATATTGTTTTTGATCAATAATGGGAAATAAAGTTCTAAAATGACCTATACCTATAATATGGCAGCTCAATCCCATTCAAATTATCTTAAGAATATTCAGAATAAAACTTGTCATTCAGAAAAATTAATGTTGGCTGAACCTGCTGATTTTGTTGAGACCAGCCAACCAAAGCATAGCAGATGTCAGCATGGAGAAGCATTTTGCAGTAGGGTTTCCGAATCCTCAATCCGCAGTACACCTGCCGTCTCAAGTGTTCGCACGATTGCACCATTTCTCCCTGAAAACATTGTTACCCAATGTAGTCTAGGCACACACAACGCTCACAGTTTTTAATAACTAATGTCTGCAAAAAATCATTTATAGACAAGCTATAATGTAACCCCTCTTGGGTTATCAATCTCCAAATTGTCAACTAGATGTACATCGTCTTCCTTCACTGTTGGCACACTAGGCACTTATCTGTATATGTGTAATGGTTGGGATAGGCTGTTCATCACAATTTGAGTTATCACAGTTACCCCATATTAATGTAAGACATGGTGGAATCCATTGTAAACAACAAGCATGTCAGCCTTGATTTCACCCAAGAACCCTAAAGATTGTAAGCTCTCGCGAGCAGGGTCCTCACACCTTGTGTCTCATTTGTCAGTAGCTTTTTTATAATGTAATGTCTGGTTTGTTTGTGCTTATTCCCTCTATATTGTAAAGTGCTGCGGAATATGTTGGCGCTATATAAATAAAGATTATTATTATTATTATAATCTTTTTGTTTTTAGGGAAGATAACCTGCAGTCAGAGGTGTCTGGCAGCGGCTTGCTACCTTTTCCCCATTGAAAACACATGAATGTTCGGCTGAGCATTCACTGTAGTCTTGAGAAAATACAGCAACGGGTAGACATGATAAATTTATATAACTATATAAATGTCTCCAACAAAAAAGTATGGAGAAAAGCTATTAAATGTAAACCCCCCGTGTCTTGAGAAAAAAGATTCAATCTCCAGAAGAGAAAAAGCCTTCTTTCCATTGAGAACTGTGAATCTGTGGAATAGCTGCCTGAGGAGCTGGTCACAGCGGAAACAGGTGAGGGCTTCAAGAAAGGCTTACATACAGTAATTACAGTACTTACAACTAAATAATAATACTTATGTAGCCATATAAAACGTGTAGATCCAGTCTGATGGCAACTTTGGGATCAGGAATGAAATATTCTTTTGGGGCAGGATAGTTCTTACCTAATGGGTGTCAAAGTCTGCACCAGTGGGGAAATCAAGCTTAAAAATTCCCTCTACCCTCCCTTCTTCCACATATTTCCCCACCCTTGGTTGAACTAGATGGACATACGTCTTTTTTTAACTGTATTAACTATGCAACAATGTAAGTGTATGGGAAGGTTGGGAGAAATAGGTGTTTGCAGAATGAGTTATCAGCCAGATTGACACCTGAATGTGCAGAGGTAGAAGACATAAGAATGTGGAAAAGTCAAACATAAACCAACAAGCATGACAGACACTTGATGTTAGCATTCCCAGGAGGAAGTCCTTTGTGTCTATTACATGGCCCACACCTGGGAACGTTCCAACTCTGATGCTGTCTCTGAAAGACGTTGTTTCAGTTCATCCTTCTCGGTTTCCAGTGACAGTTTTCTTGTTCCCAGCCTAAATGAAAAAAAAAAACATAAATAAATAAAGCACTGCTTAGTGTTGTGGAAGTTTAAAGCACTATAGTACCTCACAAAAGTGAGTACACCTCTCACATTTTTGTAAGCATTTATATATATATCTTTTCATGGGACAATACTGAAGATATGACACAGATATGATACAATGTAGTCAGTGTACAGTTTGTATAACAGTGTAAATTTGGTGTGCCCCCAAAATAACTTAACACACAGCCATCAATGTCAAAACCACAAGCAATAAAAGTGAGTACACCCTTAAGTGAAAATGGACAAATTTTGCCCAAAGTTTCAATATTTTTGTCAACATCATGGAGCTGGGGGATGTTAAGAGACCTTGCCGTCCTCACCTTGTGTGACATGCCAATAGGGTTAAATACCAACAAGAGAATCCTACATCCTTAAATATACCTTTTATCTAGAACAAAATAAAAAGTGGAACTCGCCCCGATAAGGCGACCCAAATGATACTCCTATAGGCTGCCCTAGATAAACTCGTCTACTGTACAGACACTCCTACAGCGGAACCCAAAAATGGGAAAATATAAGGAGGCACAATATTCATACAAAATGTGAAGTACCAAAAAGAAACAGGATATGTAAGGAAAGAGCAATTAAGTATATAACTCTCATAAGTACCACGTGAAAATCGGATAAATTTGCCCTATCAAATGGTTTAAACAATACCCTTCAGAAACATGTAACAAGCATATAGCAATAAGTAGGGATATACAGGATGCCAATTACTTATCTGCGCAGTGACCCCAAAACGAAAGTTTGATCAATGGAGAACTTACAGGCGTAGATAAGCGATTAACGCCATTTATAGCACAAAAGTGGTTTTGGTCTGTGACATGTTGGCAGTCTAGTACCTTTATCCTAATTTGTATTAGCTAAGCAGGCCCAGAAAGGGGATCACGCTCTGCTTCAGTATGTCACAGTAAATGTTGGCATTCATGGTTCCCTCAATGAACTGTAGCTCCCCACATCTGGCAGCATTCATGCTGCCCTGAAGCATGACAATCCCACCACCATGCTTGACTATAGGTAAGATATACTTGTCTTTGTACTCCTTACATGGTTGCCACCACACAGGCTCTGAATCAAATAAGTTTATCTTGGTCTCATCAGACCACTGGATATGGTTTCAGTAATCCATGTCCTTAGTCTTCTTATCTTCAGCAAACTGTTTACCTGCTTTCTTGTGCATCATTTTTAGAAGAGGCTTCCTTCTGGGACAAAAAACATGCATTGTGCGGTGTATGGTCTGAGCACTGACAAGCTGACCCTCCATGCCTTTAACCTCTGCAGCAATGCTGGCAGAACTCATCTCTGGATTTGATGCAAAGCACGTGCACTTAACTTCTTTGGTCGACCATGGTGAGACCTGTTCTGAGTGGAACCCGTCTTAATATACTGCTGTATGGTCTTGGCCACCATGCTGCAACTTAGTTTCAGTGTGTTGGCAATCATCTTATAGCCTAGTTCATCTCAATGTAGAGCAACAATTATTTTTTTTTCAGATCCTCAGAGATTTCTTTACCATGAGGTGCCATGTTGAACTTCCACTGACAAGTATAAGAGAGTGTGAGAGCAATAACACCAAATTTAACACATCTGCTTCACACCTGAGACCTTGTAACACTAATGAGTCACATGGAGAAAACGGCAAACAGGGCACAATTTGTCCGTTTTCACCAAGGGATGTACTCACTGTTGTTGCTGGTGGTTTAGACATTGATGGCTGTGTTGCATTATGTTGAGGGCACACCTAATTTACACTATGATACAAGCTGTACACTGACTACTTTACATTGTATCAAACAATATATTGTCCCATAAAGATATGTAATACAATATTTATGAAAATGTGAAGGGTGTACTCACTTTTGTGAGATACTCTATATATGGTCTTAATCCAGTCAACAGAAAACTATTCAACATAGATAGTGCACAACACATGTAATGGTGGACATGACTAAAGAATGGATGATATGGCCATAATATTCCAAAGCACCTTTTACTGGTATCAAAAATACAATAATGTGCAGAGCTACTTAGCTACACACAGCATCAATGAATAATTACATTAACAAATTAATCAATTAATTATTAAACATTAATATTAATGTTTAATTAAGATAAATGTATAGGTGACAGATCAATAATTTTTAATGAAAGTTAAAGAAAAAAAAATGCATGTCAATAAACAAGCTAGACAGAAAGTTAAGAAAAGATTTCCACAACCCCTCCATAAAGTTACTATTGGGGCAGATTTACTAATCCTGTTTAATGCGTAGACGATGTGAACTTAGACATGGTAGTCAGTGAATACACCAGATAGGTCACAATTGCTGATGCTATTTGATAAATTTCCCTGAACTTTATATACTAATAGTTGGCTTACTTTGCACCAATATCACTGGGGAACACTCATTTTAGTGCTTTAAAAGCTGGAACCATTTTTGAGTATGTTTGGGATATTGATTCTGAAAATGAGCCATTTTTCCCTATCGGCTCTAGTTTTGGAGCTCAAGCATTGCCACCTTAACAAGTATGTGCTGTTGAAAGTAGTGGTCACTCAACACTGTACTAAAGAAATGTTGGAAATTCATGTGAAACAGAAAAGTCAACGTTTAGAACATTTACAGAACATGTGCAAACAAAAACATGAAAGTGCATAAGCAATCCATTCATCATCTGCACACGATTTATAAAACCCTTAATTACCAAGAACAATGTAGAATCATGTGACCAACATCTCATAAACTAGAGCTGCTAGAACACAATGTACGGGATTTCCGGACTCAGCAGCACTCAAATACCCAGAATAAGGTCAAAATTTCTAGGCACCAAAAATATGTTTTTTTTGTTCTCCCGTGTATTCTATTCTAAAATATTGGCACAGGTCACGACTGTAAGGGTCCGTTTACACAGCACAGGACAAATACCGGTCGGGAAATCTGGACCGGTATTTGCTCTGTTTCTGGCACGCAGGGTATGGTTTGCAGAGAAAAGTTCTCACCCTTTGTACTGACATGTTCATGTTCCACCTGAAAACCGAGCAGAAGAATGAACATGTTCAATGTTTTCCGGACCACCAGCGGTCTAAAAAACCGTCCAGCGGAAAATCCGTGCAGTGGGGACTGTTGCACGGATTTTCCATTAAGGTCCGTGTTAAAGTTTGACAGACGGTTTACAGATGGCTTTCAGGTCCGAAAACCGTCTGTAAATCCGGCTGAAGACCTGACTGTCGGGACATGCCCTAAGGCTAAACAGTATATTCCTTTCTATACAGAACAATGAAATATTTTATTTCTGAGCAGAGTTCTAAATCAAGTTATAACCTTCCAGCTTACATCCACTACTAGGGGGGCTTAGGTATTTATTTATAGAATTTTATAACTTAACTTGATTTGCACTTCTGCATCAGAAACCAAAAATTGTGTACCTTCTATACAGAAATACTAAAAGTATTTTCCAAGACTTTTAAAATCTGCCCTACCACCTCCCACTGTTCTAAAATAGAAAATAAAGCCACACTTCCCTCTCCCATCACTATTGTTCCTGTGTTGCCAGAGGTCCAGTGTTCAGTGGGAGGTGTTAGGCAGGTTTTTAAAAGTCTTGGAAAACCTCTTTAACACTGTTTTAATCTATTTCTTTATCATATATTCTTATTCTTATTATTATTAAGTCCCACCTGAACTTATTCTGATTGAATTAGATTTGTTACTGAACCTACAGTAAAAAATGGCTTAAAGGGAACCTGTCACATTGAACATTCTATCTGATCTGCAGGCAGCAAAAAGGACCTGAACAGATTAGCTTGTAGTTTTGTAGGAACATATTTAGTAGATGCATTTTATTCATTTAAATCCATGCCCATTCTGGGTTAAGGAGTTCAATATGTGGTGTTATCAGTGACTGACAGCTTTCCTTGTACGAGTGTGCATACATAAATACCTGTCAGTCACTGATAAGACCGCCCACTGGACTCCTTAAACAAAGAATAAGCAGGAATTTAAAGAAATAAAAGACAACCTCTACTCAATCTTTTGCTACAAAGCTGTATATCAATCTGCTCAGTTCCTCCTGTTCTATAACATGCTACCAGCACATAAGCATGTTCAATGTGACAGGTTCTTTTTAAAGGTACCATGGGTACTGCAGATAAATGACACTCATTTCTTTATAACTTACCTATGACAAACTAAATTAGACTGCTTTCCATGTATCTTATGATTTTAATGTCAGGCAGAAAATACCAATTTGAGTGCACAATTATAACCTCAGCAAATTACTTAGAAAACAACAAGTTATTTACATGTCAAGCTTCTTCTCTTTTTCCTGCAGCTTTAGATTCATGATATGGACATCTCCTTCAAGTTTCAAAATCTGCTCTCGATGCCGAGTCTCCTTACTGATCAGAACATCACGTTCTTCTCTCATTAGCTGTTCTCTTAAAACCAGATCCTGTAAAATTATTGAAATGACATCTTAGCAAGTTCACTTCTTAGAAATCTTTGCCAAGAAAAAGAGTTTTAAATCTGCACATTCCCAAAAAAATAAACTCCTGTTACTAAATTTACAATCCTGGAGAAAAACACAGACAGGAGTGGTTCTCTTGGTGAGATTCTTCCATACTTGTTGCCCACTATGTCTTGTACCACTACAATGTTACATCATATAACAGTTGATGAATGCTATGCATTTTACTTCCCAATCTAACATGTACTCTATCAATCTCTTTTCTTACATCTTTTCTTACATCGCTCTACCTCCTCCCCCCCGACCTCTCTCTGTCGGTGTCCCCCAGGGCTCAGTCCTGGACCCGCTACTCTTCTCTCTTTACACTCTTGGCCTTGGTCAGCTCATAGCCTCACATGGCTTTCACTACCATCTATATGCTGACGATACCCAACTCTACATCTCTGGCCCAGATGTCACTTCTCTTCTCTCCCGGATCCCTGACTGTCTGTCCTCCATTTCTCTCTTTTTCCTCCTCCCGTCTCCAAAAAACTAAAGTGGAGAAAACTGAACTCATCATCTTTCCACCGTCCCACTCTACACCTCCCCCTGATCTATCTATCTCAGTCAACAGCTGTACACTCTCACCTGTTCCGCAAGTCCGCTGCCTTGGGGTAATCCTGGACTCCGCTCTGTCTTTCAAACCACACATCCAAACCCTCACCTCTGCCTGCCGCCTCCACCTGAAAATATCTCTCGCATCCGCTCATTCCTCAACTATGACACTACAAAAATGCTGGTCCATGCCAGTGTCATCTCCCGCCTAGACTACTGCAACATCTTGCTTTGTGGCCTCCCATCCAACACTCTTGCTCCCCGTCAAACCATTCTCAATTCTGCTGCCCGTCTTATTCACCTCTCTCCTCGCTACTCCCCTGCCTCTCCCCTCTGCCAATCCCTTCACTGGCTTCCCATTGCCCAGCGAATTCATTTCAAGCAACTAACCCTGACCTACAAGGCTCTCCATAACCTCTCCCCTCCATATATCTCTGCCCTAATCTCCAGATATCTCCCCTCACGCAATCTCCGCTCCTCACAGAACCTTCTCCTCTGCTCTCCCCTTATCAGCTCCTCACGCAACCGTCTCCAAGACTTCTCTCGTGCTTCCCCCACACATCAGACTCTCCCTCACCTTCACCAGCTTCAAAAGCAACCTTAAAAAACCCCATTTCTTTAGGATTGCCTATAACCTACAATAACCCTGCTGCCACAGTACTACCCCACAAACATGTCTGCCCCTCACCTTCTGTCTCTTCCCTCCTCCTTGTAGATTGTAAGCCCTCGCAGGCAGGGTCCTCTCTCCCTCTGTCATTTATCATTGTACTCGTTTGACATATGTTATGTATGTAACCCCCCTCGAATGTACAGCACCATGGAATCAATGGCGCTTTAAAATAAATAATAATAATCTCATTCTCTGTTTCATCAGCTCTCACTAGTTATAGTTAAATCTTTAAGCCCTCCCTTTTTTTTTTTCAAAAGTTAAAAAAGGGACGGGGCTTCAAAATTTCCCTGTTCTGTTTATGCCCATACCTGAATGTTCCCCATTTTCATTTTTGTTTGCACAATTATTTGACCCAGATGGATTTTTAAACCCACCTTTAACAGATTTAAAGACCCGGAAGTATGATTTTCCTTTTTTTGAAAAAAAAATTTCCCTTTTTTTACACGTAGGAACTATAAAGTACCCCCTTACTCAAAAAAAGGGCCTTTTTAAAGTTAAATTTAAAATAAATTGGGAAGCCCGGGGATTTAATTAAACAAGAAATAAATTTAAAATTTAAAACAAAATGCAACTTGTCAACAACTAGGGAAAGTATCCCCTTTTATTGGTTTGGGGTTTTTGTGTGGCATGTTTTTGTTTAGAGGTCCCCCAGTGCAGGGGGCCCCAAGGTTTTTGTTTTGGGGGTTTTTTTTTTTTGGAAAAATCACACCTCCTCTAGGGCAAGTTGGAAACTCTTTAATCCCTTCCTTTTCCTGCGGGGTACTCCCCAACCCTTTTCTGTTGAAAGAAGATAGTAGATAATAGATAGATAATAAAATAATAGATAAGATAGGGAAAAAAGATAAAGGGTAATAGATAGATAGATAGATAGGTTTGACCCGGGCAAAAAACCTTTCAGGACTAGGGAAAAGTTTTCTGGCAAATTTTATTAATTTAAAGGATTTGGTCATTTATGGCTTAAAGTTTTTGTAAAATTTTTTTTACTTCAAAAAAAAGTTTTTGGGTTAAAAAATAAATTTTTGGTAGTGGGGGCCCAATTTTGGAAAAGGGGTTAGAGTGAATAATGCCACTTTTTAATTTTTTCTGCGGGGGCGGAAAATTTTTTTGACAGTATTTTTGGGTAAATTTTGTTTCTTTTTTTTAAATAAACCTTTAAAGCATTTCCTGACCTTTTCATGTAACATTTTAGGAAAATTTTCCCTGTTGTTTTACAAAAGTTACTTATTTTATAGCCCTATAAATTTTCCCCATTTATGGTATTTTTTTTCCACCTTCTCTTCCCCGGGATGCTCCATATCCACATCTTTTCAGTTGTTCCTAAATTAGTGGGGGGGACTAGGGCCCCTACGATGTCCCAAACAAAGGGAAAAGCACCCCACCAAAGATACCTTTGGGGGAAAATAAAAGAAAAGTAAGGGCAGTGGTAAGCTAAAGAGACAAAACTTTGGGGGTGCGATTTACATTTACTAGAGGGTAGCCGGGGTGTCCTCACCCCTTTTTCACTTTTACTCACTGCAATTCCCTAAACCCCCCAAACACTTTATTGGGGGATTGGGAACCCAATCCCTTCCTGACTTTCCAATTTTTTAAAGTCCCAATTACTGGGTTTTAGGGAAAAGGAAAGGGGGCGGAGGGCGGGTAAGGTAGAGGAAAGAGGCATTTTTTTTCTATAAAAATGTATTACAAACTTTTTTTTTCCAATTCAGTTATGCAAATCTTTTTTGAATTTTTTTTTTTTTTTAGAATGATTTCGGGCATGGGGAAGGGGACCTTGCAAAAAAGTAGCTTTCGGGGCCCCAAGTCATGTCCCCAGACGTTTCCCCGTCTTTAAAGTGACCCGGGCTTTTTCCCGGATGGAACATTTTACCACAAAAGTTTTACCCAAAATCCTTTCCAACTCCATGGTGATCCACATAAAACGAAAATTATATTTTGCTTTTCCAGGGCGTGGGAAAAAAACGGGTGGGAGATAAAAAATTTAGTAAAAAATTTTTGGGGCCCTAAAAATGCCTAAATGGCTTAACAGCCGTATATTTCGGTAGTTTTTAAACTTGGGGAAAAATTTTTCGAATTTTTGGGTTTTGAAACTTAAATTTAAGGGGTTTTTTATACAGGGAAATTTGGCTGTGAAATTACTGCGGGGGGGTGAAAGGAGGACTAAGAAAACTGTAGAGGGGGGCTAAGGGGACGAGTTTGAGAAAAACACTTAAAAACCCTACTTAGTTAAAAGTGGGGGGCCTTTAAAAAAAGAAACACTCTTTTTTTTATCCCAAAATAAAAAAGAAGCCCCTCCTATAATCAAATCATTATTTATAAAATAAACAATTCTACCCTTTAAAAAATTTAACAATTTCAGTGGGAAACCCGGATCATCTTAAGTGATTCACCAAAGGGGGGGCGGGCCCGACAAACGTTTTCATGTCCCGTATAGAAGGGAAACTTTCCACCTGTTATGGAGACAACACATGCTTTTTTTTTTTTATTTAAAATGGGATTTTCCCCCAAAAAAATTTCCTTTAAAATGCAGGGGGAAGAGAGCTAGGACTCCAGTGCAACCTACCACATGCAGGGGTTTTTAAGTCAACCGGTTGAAATCCTGAGGCCTGAAAACAAGATAGGGGACCAAAAACCCAAACCAAAAACCCTCTACAAACAAATGTTTTTGGGTTTTGCTCTCTTTCAATCAGATAAAGATTTTGCTGTTGGGAGGAAGCTTTTTGATGTAGCTCAAAAAGGGGTAATTTTTCTTTTTTGGGGGGAGGGGAAATATGAAGGGTTGGTTTTAGACTTGCCCAAAACCCCTTTTTGGGGTATGTTTTAAAAACCCCCTCAAACAACCAAAACCCAAAAACCCCCTTTGTTTAAGGGGAAAAACCCCCAAAACAGCTATTTTTGTTTGATAAATGCTTTCCCTTTGGGGTTTTTAAACCCTTTTTTCCAAAGTTTTAAAGGGGTTTTTTTACGATGTAATGTTTTTGTGGGGACCCCCCAAAATGGGTATTTAAAACACTTTTCTAAATTTATGTGTTACAAAAAAAATTTTCCCGTTTTGGGGAGAGGGTAAGCTGCCCTTTCCTGCCCTTGTTTTTCTTAAAAGCTTGCAAATTTGATAAGACCCGACAAGAGCTGCTGGGGCCAATTTACAAGCCCACTTATTTTTATGAAAAAGGGGTTAAGAAGCTTTCAAGGGAAACCCGGGGGGGAAATATGTTTTTGTTTTGGGATAAAAAATCCACTTTGTTTTTTGTGTGTTTATTGAGTAGAACCCTGCTTTTTTTGATGACAGAGAACAAGAAAAGTTTCAAGTTGCTGTGGAGAAAGGTGTTTTTCGTTTGTATTCAGAAAACCACTAGGGTTTTAGGGTTTTATTTTTTTAAGTGAATTTTCTTTTTAAAAGATCCTTTATGGGACCGGCTCTGTTTTCTTTGGGTGTGTCCTTTCGCTCCTCCGTTTGCCTGGCGTTTTTTACATTTGCTTATTTTTGAGATAAGGGGGAACCCTCCGGCAAAAACCCCTTTAAGGCCCCAGTGAGATAGGGTCGGGTTGGAAAAACTCACATTCCCAAAAAATGGGGGTTGTGAAAACCTAAACCCCCGAGCTTAGTTTTTAATTAATTTTAAATTTGGGGCTTCACAAAAAACTTTCATGGTGCCCCTTCCTAAACATCACTCCCTTTTTTAGCTTGGGGGGTTCCCCGAAAATAAGAAACCCCCCGAAAAGGTTTAAAATTTTGCCGGGGAAATTTTTTTGAAAAACCAATATAAGGATCCCCCGAAAAATTAAGAATTTGCGGGGAAAACATTTGCTGGCCCAAAAAAAAACCTTTCCCATCCCCGGGCTGTCCCAAAAGGCCCGGGGGGAAGAAATGTGGAGGGGAGGGGGGGGGGGGTGGGCCCAAACCCCACTAGGTTGAGAAAGGCCCTTTGGGGAAAAATTTTTGGGGGTAGCCCCCCGAGTGTTTTAAGGACCCAGGGGGGGGGTTGTGGCCGTGTTGTCACCCCAAAGGTTTAAAATCCCCGGAAAACAAACAGTGGGACAAGTAAGTGAGGGATGGGGGGAGAACGGGGGCAATGATTTCTGGGCACATACAAAAATCTTTCCCCCGGAGGGCTGATGGGCAAAGCCCGGAACTTCTTTGTTTAAAAGGTTTCCCCGCATGTCACATTTGCCTCCTTTGAGGGAAAATCACTGCAGCTGCCCTAAAAATTTTCCTTTATTATTTAAATTTTTAAATTTTTTAAATTTTTTAAAAAGGGCCCTTGATTCCCGGGGCTGTACATTGAGGGGGGTTTCATTTCATAACATAAAGCAAAACGAGTACAGTGATAAGTGGGTTAATTTCCCAAATTTGGGACGACAAGGGAAGAAGACCCCACCCCAAGGGTTTTCAATCCAACAAGGGGGGGGGAAAGAAAACAGGAGGTAGGGGCAGACAATTCCTGTGGAGGAAGTAGTGACAACTTTACATACATATATTCTATGGTTTGTGACTCTAAACTTTAAGATACACACACACACTAGTATAGCATGCTATAATTTATTTGTGGAAAAATAAGACACCTCCTGAAAATAAGACATAGTGCATCTTTAGGAGCAAAAATTAATATAAGACTCTGTCTTATTTTTGGGGAAACAGGGTATGTCTAAAACATATAAAAAATGGCACCTTTCAATGGAATTTTTTAGTATTGTACTTTTGATGCTGTAACAGCTGACACCCACTCCATACATCCTTAGGGTATGTTCACACAGCTTATTTTGGGGTGCATTTAGCCACATAATTTGCGGCGTACTGCGCTCTAATACGGGCAAAATGCGCCCCAATCCTTACGGTAATCCACGGTTCTCATAGAGAACTATGGATTACGCCTCCTCTCCGTTCAGTACGCCCGCAATTAAGCTGTGTGAACTTACCCTTAATGCCTCCATGACAAAGTATCATACCACTCCACTTTTTTTTCCTTAATTCATTAGAAAATGCTTTTAAGTGCTCAGCAGAACTAGTAGTGTTGCTTACCTACACCTGTATACAGAATTTCTCACTGCTGCATTAGTCTTCTATTGGGTCAGGTGACCTGTACTTCGAGTTGCTGATAGACTCTGTGCTTTTCATGCTGACAGAAAGTCAGTATCTCTGTGTAGTCCTGAGAGACTGACTTTAAACCGCTCATATGAATACATAAAGAGATTCACTTCTGGGTCACACAACCATGCTGCGTGTTTCAACCACGACCAGTGCAGGTCACATGACCCAGTTGCAGCAGTGCAAAATCCTGCATTTAGCTGCAGGTAAGCAAAATTACTGGCACTAATATGCACCTAAAAGCATTTTTTAATGAACCAAGGAGAAAAACATAGTGGTCCTTTAATAGCAAGTCATAAGCCGTTAAGGTGTTAAAAAATAGCATTTAAAGATATCCATAGCCTTGAACTATGCAGATGTTCCTTACAGCAGTACAAAAAAGTCAGTCTACTCCTGTAATGGTATATTCACACCCCTCAGATTCCAGACATTTCTGTGACTAAAAAGCAGATCAATTGATCTGAAAAGTGATGCTTCTGCAGCATCTGCATGGATTTCCGCAAGCCCCATCCAGAAGATTTTTTGCCATACTGTTGGACAATCATAAAAATATACAGTTAAAAACATGCTGAGTAAAGAGGGCATCTCAAGGCTCCTCTATTTGATGTAAATTTTTGTGACCAATAAAAGAACACAAGCAAGGTCATATAAAAAAAAAAGGCTCACTTTAAAAATGCCGATCCAGTCACTGGTAGAACCCTTCATACCGGCTGGCAGGGTGTAATGGCATTCCACTTTAGTGCTGGGCACATAGGTTTGGGCCACATTCAAGAAACTGACACTTGACCCTGGAAACAAGGGAGAATCCTCCATGATGGTCGGTTTTTGTCTATGGATGACAGGAGATAAAACTGGTGTAAGTGGACATCACCATTAAATGTAGACATTAACAGCTTTATGCATGAAAAAGGGTTCATCATTAACAAAGAGAAAAGTGTTCATCCAGATTTAAGGAAGGTCATATCTATAGGATAGGTGATAAGTGTCTGATTGGTAGAGTTCCAACCTGTGTCACCCCGATTAATTAGGAGAACAGAAGGACAAATGCAGTCTAACAGTACTCGGCAGTCTTCAGTAGTCCTACAAACCTTAAAGGGGTTGTCCACTATCATTTTTTTTTTTATTACTACAGTGCCACCCTGATCTCCTGTTTACTTCTTCCTTCTTCTGAACAAGGACAACACCGCTGCATCCGCTGATTGGCTGTAGTCGTGTCACTGCCTGACTTTACTGTTCCGATAGCTCACTTCCAAATGGTGAAGTCAGGCAGTGACATGGCGGCACCCAATCAGCGGATGCAGCGGTGTTGTCCTTCTTCTAAAGAAGGAAGAGGTAAACAGAAGATCAGGTAGAGTGAGGACGGTGCAACCCTGGAATGGAAGTCAAGGAAAGTATTTTTTTTAATGGGTAGCATTATGCTGGGGTATGCCTCCACCAGCTGTACACATCTAGAGGCTGGAAATGTTGCCCATTCTTCTTTGCAAAATAGCTATAGCTCATGCCACAGATTCTCAATGGGATTTAGGTCTGGACTTTGACTGGGCTATTATAACACATGAATATGCTTTGATTTAAAAGATTCCAGCTATATATTTAGGGTTGTTGTCTTGCTGGAAGGTGAACATATGTCTTTTGCAGCCTCTAAGGGCATGTGTACACGACGGATTTGGCCGCGGTTATGGCCGCGGGTTCCGACGTGGTTTCCGCGGGCAAAACCGCGGCCAAATCGCGTCTAGTTTATTAACATGGTTTCCTATGGGAAACCGCGTTAATATTCACACTCCGCGGCTTTGGCCGCGGCTTTGGCGCCACGGGTGGTGCGCGGCTGGGCCGCGGCTCGTGGCGCGGCTTGCCCCCTGCTATTAATTTGCATGGGGGCAAACCCACGGTGCAAGCCGCACTCCAAACCACGGCCCACCCGCGACGAGACCACGGCCAGTGCCCGCGCCGCAAACCCGCGTCGGGAGACACGAGTTTGTGGCGAGTTCCGACGAGGTTTTGGCCGTGTGAACATGCCCTAACAGGCGTTCCTCCAGAAATACCCTGTATGTAAATGGAACAGGAGGAGGTAGAGGAGAAAGAGAAAAAATTGGAGGAGGAGAAGTTGATGCAAGTGAAGGGTATGAGAGGAATTAGCAAAAAACTTAAGGACCTTGTAAGTTTAGTGGAGAACAAGCAGTTTACGCTGATGGAGATTTATAAACAATGGAAGGTAGCTCAGGGTGGGAATGGTTGGTTCAGGGTGATGTGCAGTGTTGGTTTTCCTTCACACACAGTGTTTGGCGTTTAGGCCAAAAAGTTCAAATTTGGTCTCATATGACCAGAGCCCCTTCCTCCACATGCTTCCTGTGTCCCCTACATAGCCTTATGCAAACAGGACTTCTTATGGCTTGCTTTCAAAAAAGGTTTTCTTCTTGCCACTCTTACATAAAAGCAGATTTGTGAATACCTAAGAGTTGTCCTGTGGACGGTTCTCCCACCAGAGCTGTGGATCTGTACAGATCCTCCAGAGTGACCCTGGGCTATTGCTTCTTCTCAAGTTAGTGATCTCCTTGTCTGGGCTGTCAGTTTAGGTGAACGGTCATGTCTTGGTGGGTTAGCAGTTGTGCCATACTCCTTCGACTTACGGATGATTTTTTTGGACAGTGCTCCATGAGATGTTCAGAGCTTAGGTTATTTTGTAACACCTAAGCCTGCAATACACTTTGCCATAACTTTATCCCTTAGCTGTCTGGTGCGTTCCTTGGTTTTCATGTTGCTGTTTGTTCACTAATGTTCCCTAATAAACCTCTGAGGCCTTCACAAAACAGCTATAAGTTATATTAATAATAAATTACATCAGATCTATTTATGAATGATGTGACTTCCATTGGCAATTGTTCACACTGAATTTTATTTATGGGTATCAGAGTACAGGGGTGCTGAATAAATATGTATGCCATCCTTTTCAAATTTTTAAACGTGTGCATCATTTTCTTTACTCTTCACATTGTCCGCTACTTTATGTTGCTCTATCACATAATATATCAATTAAATACATTTAGGCTAAGTCTACACAGCACAGGTTTACCGTCAGATTTTCGCCGGATTCAGTATTTTGAAAAAATCCGACAGTAACCTGTGCTGCATAGACAGCAATAAAAGACCTATGCTGTAGTCTACATAGCACAGATTTTTTACCATCCGTTTTAAAAATCTAGTGGACTATGCAATGTGTTGTATATTCCGCAGGATTCTGCCAGATTCCCGTACATTCAATGGTACAGGGCAAATCTGAAAACCAACCACGGCTTTTGCGCAAATCCGCACCAAAAAACGTGGTCCAGCAAATGTCAAAATGCTGTCGGAATTTGGACGCCATTTTGACATTTACTGTGTAGACCTATCCTTGTGGCTGTAACATTTTTAAAATGAAGAATAAGGGGTACGAATACTTTTGCAACCCACTGTACAGGGGACAACCCTTTTAAAGGGAATGGTAGTGTGCATACTCGACTGCTCTTTCATTTAAACAGGGGGACTCAGGATCAGCAGGTGTCGCAATGGCCGTGCCCACATCTCTCATCAATTTATAACCTATCCTGTAGACACAAAACTACACTAGAAAAATGTGGCTCTGGCTGTATCTAGCCTGACATACAAGCAGCTCCATTTCTAGTCAATCTGCTGACTGAGCTGTGTTTAGGTAAAAAAGCATTGTACCCAACAGAGCTCAGGATATGATATACAGAAATTATAGTTCATCAGTCTCTTAATCGAGCCATGCAATTAGAATGCGCATCTCAGCGCAGTGCCAATGGATGCCTGCCACTTGGATGTTCTCCAGATCTCACAGGAACAAATTAAATGTGTTTCTTTGTTTTACTGTGCCTGTGCCCTAATCTCTGACCGCTGTTTTCTCTAGGTCCTCAAAGTGAGCTTTATAATGAATTGACTTTAATATTTTTTAATCCCAATTAAACTCTGCACGAATACCAAAGGACTTAAATCAGTATTATATTTGTGGGCAAAGCTTAGCTTGTTTCCATATTTTACATGAAGTTTGCCAAGTCATGAATTATCTGTTCCTTTCTCCAAATTCTCCAATAACTCTTTATATTCCAGATTTTGAGCAGTTTATAAGCCTAAGAAATTAATGGAGGAGAGCTAATTTGGAAGCCTGAAACAGCTGCCTACAGATAAGCAGATGAGTGTACCTTCCTTTAGAAGATTACCGGCTGACTGTAATTCCTAGTCATGTTTCAAGGCCATTTACAGGGGTTGTCTCACTACAAGGTTTGCTTTTTATATTTAAGATCTTGCAAAAACAAGTCACTTTGCAATATGTGTCCATTAACAGTCTCCTACCTATTCTGAGATAGCCCCTCTTGTATGGGCTGCATCAGCTCCTCAGGTCGCTAGAGCTACAGACCTGTTCGAACTCGCCTCATTGGCTGCAGGCGCTGGTCGCTATAGCTACAGACCTGGTGTTCTCAGCAACTCGTCACTGCAGGCCAATAGCAGCCAGTAAACCCGCCCCTGAATTCAAAAATCAAACTGAGAAAACAGGACTGAGGTTAGATGAATCGATGTAGTGAGACAACCCCTTTAAAAGGGTTTTGCCAGGACGTGCCTTATCTGCTAAGAAGCCATTGTAAACAAGCCAAGCTGAGCTAAAAGAGAGAGAGACACAGCCAGAGCACAGAGCCGTGCATAAGGGATCGTGTGAAATGTTCACTCAAATAATCACATTACAACTAGTGGATTCTGTATACAAAAGACAACACCTTTTCTCCACAGCAACTTGAAAGCTTCTTCGTGTTCTCTGTCATCAGATAAAGCAGGGATCTACTCAGATAATCACACTACAACTAGTGGATTCTGTATACAAAACACAACATATTTCTACCCGGTGCCTTGAAAGCTTCTTCAGCTCCCTTTCATCAGATAAGAAGTGTTCTCTGCGCATGCCAGGCCAGCAGCTCTTGTCAGGTCGTATCTAATAGAAGCTTTTAAGTAACTAAGGGCAGGTAAGGAAGGCTATAGCTCTCTCAGACTGCAATTTTTGTAATCACATATATTTAGAAAAGTGATTAAATACCTATTTTGGAGGATCCCACGTCAACATTACATCGTGACAAAACCCCTTTAAGCCTTGATACTGACCTACACTATAGAGCACCCACCTCGAAGGTTGGGTTCACACGTTGGCCATTTACTATCGGAAAAATTCGGTGTGTAATCCTCAGCAGAAATCCAGGGTGATACCTCTGATTACTACCAAGGATTTTTAATTAACAGAGGCAGCATTCGATTTTGATTTGGGTGAGCCCTGTAACAATGGGACTAATCTGCTTCACTCATCCCAGATCAGAACAGAAGTTCTGCCCAAAAGAATGAACATGCTCATTCTTTGGTGTGGAAAATCTGTGCTATAATTTGCTGTGTGAACTACTGAACGAACTTAATGGCCATAGGGAAACACAAGGATTTTAACAAGGAGTCAAAAGCAGAATCTGCACTGAATCCCTTGTTAAAATCTGTCGTGTGAACCTAACCTAATAAGTGGCTCTAAAGAGACAGCTTTTTATTCTTAGAAGCGCAGCTATTTTACTCTATTACCTCGGTTTCCTAGGAAAGTATTGCATGGCCTATAATATGTCCTACAATCTACACAAAACTGCCCTCTAAGAAAGTACTGTTGACACCTAAATCCTATCAGTAAAAGGTCCCTTCAAAATCCTATTGATTCTTCATAATATGGTTTTAACATTACTCACCAGAAGGATGGTTGCCTATAACATCTAATAATTCTGAGTTTTTCAATTTGTGCATGTGTATAGGGTCTTGGTAGAAAGAGACTGGATAGTTGAGATATTGCAATATAACTATTAAATTGTAACTCCCTGTAATCTAGTCTCATCATATATTTAGCTATTTACACAGTGTCTGTGTCATGATTGTGCCTGGCACGCCCCCTGCTTTTGGTTCTGGTCGCCGGCCACGGCCGGTACGACGTAAACCATGGTAATACTTTGTCTTCTTATTCACTAGTGTGAACGGGTCCTTCTTTCCCTGTAGGTAATTGATTCCTGGCCAACGCCCATGGCCAGGAATCCTCCAGCACTCTTTCAGTTAACCAGTGTTCCTCCTTGATTGACAGCCTTGTTTCCCTCTCTAGCTTTGTGTTTTTTCCCACCAATCACCTCTGTTCTGTGTCTGTGCTCACCTATTTAAAAATTTCTTTCACCATACCCTGTGTCTGCTATAGAGTTCCTTTGCTTGTAGCTAGCCCTTACTTTACATTTGCCTTTCCTGTATTTGACCCTGCTGTTCTCCTGACTATTCTGTCTCTCAGTGATCTGGTACTGCTGCGCCCGACCGGTATTGACCTTTGGCTTGTATTCTGTTCATCCTTTTTGTCTCACGTCTCCGTACCTCTATGACCGCACTGTTGCCGACTTTGGACCGCCCGACTTCGCTTAATTGTTCTGTGTCTGTTTGTCTTGTCTGTGTTGCACCTACATCAGTGCAGCCATCAGACTTCCGGTTGGGGCCGGCCTATTAAGGAGTCGGGTTTTCCCCCAAAAAGGGAGGACAGGGGCTGGGATCAGAGTCAGGGCCCACTTGTCTGTGTCTGTGTGTGCGTGTCCCTGACCGGTCCCTGACAGTCTGCTTTGTTAACTGGAAACTGGTAACAAAAAGGCTTGCTGCTGTTGATGTTTATTATGACGGCTTTTATCATTTTGGCTTATTACCCCATAAATAACTAAACATTTACATATGCATTTTCTGATTAATATATAAATAACTGATCTCTTCTTGTTTTAAAGGAATGCTGGATATAAACAGTTGAGTCACATTATTATGACCACTGTCTACTCATGTCTGAGCTGGTTTGGTGGTATATAAGGAGTGCTACAGGCTGTCTGCACACATATCCCTCATTGCTGTCATGGGTACAAATGGCAATTTAATAAAGTTGCTAAAAGGGATGTTTATTGGATTTCAGGCCACGGGTGGCAGAAATTGCACAGTTTGTGAACTATATGGGGTGAAAGCGGATCATGAATGGACAAATGGCACCCTCACGAGTAAGCAATGTGGAAACTAAAGAGCACCATGTGCCTCTGATGTGAGAGGTAAAAGTCGGCTTCAAAGGTGCACAAAGGCAGTCTGGTATGCTACAGCATACAGCTGTACTGCTAAGCTGTACATAGCAGCTTACTGCTAAAATAACTGAGGGACCAATATCACAAGGCATTATGGGAAAGGAGCTGAGAAGCTCAAGTGCCCTCTGTTGGATGTAACAAATCCTCAATTTGCTTTTGACCCACTGGGTCTTTGGAAAGCAAGAAGGGATATCTAGCCAAGCCAGCATCACCCATCTGTATATAGCCGCTTCAGGGTTTTGCCCCTCATCAGTACAGAGCAGAGCGATGCTGGCTTGGCTGAGTGGGAGGCAATGAGTGGCTCAGACAGGGAATTTCTCTCCTTAGGGAGAGCGCCTATATAGGCGTGTGGAGATTCGAAATTGCCTTTTTGCACTCCACGAAGCATCTGGAGTGCAAAAAGGCAATTTCGAATCTCCACACGCCTATATAGGCGCTCTCCCTAAGGAGAGAACTTCCCTTTCTGAGGGACGACTAGACATGAGTCAGAAACAGTTCAGTGAAATCTACTGCACATGGGGCTCCAAAGCAGACGGATGCTCAATGCACCTCTGATGATAAATTTGCCTTGGCAGAGAAGGCTGACATTCTCTTGGCAGTGTCTAAATGGTGTCAAAAGGGATAGACGTTGATGTGTCAGACGAGAAACAATAGAGCAAAAACATCCTGCAACCATTGCTGGGAGAATACAAGCTGGTAGTGGCAGCATTAGAGTATGTTCACACGGCATGTTGTATCCATTTTTGGATACATTTTGTATCCGAAAAATGCATTCAAAAGCGCTGCGTAAATCGCATCCAACACGCAGGTGCTATCACTGCAGCAGAAACGCACCCTATAGTACTAAATAGGGTGTCTGCTGCGTCAAACAGATCAAGAATTGTAATGTTAATACCTTCAACGGATCCGACATACGCATGTAAACAAACATGCATCAGCGATCATTCGTCAGAACGCCGATGCGTGTTTTACACTGAAAGCAATGTAATCACACTGCTCATTGTTAGATGCGTGTTTGGGTCCGTTTAGGGTCCCACACACGAATCCAAACACGCATCTAAAAACGGAACCAACACTCTGTGTGAGCATACCTGGTCTGAGGAATGTTTTTATGGCATTTTCTGCGCCACTCATCCATGTGTAAGGCACACTCATCCGATTTTGGTGTAAAAACCATTCTTGCAGAGCACATACGCCCATACATGCTAATTGTTTTCCCTGAAGTGAAAGGGATTTTTCATCAAAACAATTCGACATGTCACATGGCTAAAAATGTCCAAGTTTATGTGTTGGAAGCAGGATAAGTGGGCAAGTGTGAAAACCTGAGGGACTTTGACAAGGGCCAAATTGTGATGGCTAGATGACTGGATCAGACATGGCTGGACGACTGGGTAATACCAGTGTGCAGTGGTTACTGCCCATGGCATGGACTCATGGACAAGAGGCATCATGTAACAGATCGATAAGCCACACAGCCAACTCCTATACAGTGTTAGGTGCTCAAAGTTCAAAACACAAGTAGATTAAAGAGGTTTTCCCACTATAGTGTTTTATGATGTTGACCCAGGGAACAGACAGTTTCAGTCCAGACGTCCATGGACAGCAGTCTACTGCCCCACTGATAAAGTGTTTTATGACATTTTCTATTAAAAGGCGTAACTCGCAAAACCACTTCAAGTACAAGTTCATACAGTGTCTTTTTTTTTTTTTACCAAACAACATTTAAAAGGTAGGAGTAAAGGTTTTTCCTTAGACTTTAACTCCTTTTACAAATCATTTCTGGACTGGGCTAACAAAAATATGCATCAGAAACTGAACCACACTGCCCTGTGTGACCCAGGACCAGAAGAGATCTGGCAGCAGCACTTTTTTATCGTTTTTTAGGGTATGTTCACACGGCTTAATTTGCCGCGTATTTCGTATTGCTCTTTATACACGGCGAAGTGCGCGCCGCAATTACGGTAATTCATAGCTTTCATAGAGAGGTATAGATTACGCGTCGTCTCCCAGCGCGTACAATACGATCATATTGTACGCGCGGGGGAAGAATTGACATGTCAATTGTTTGTGCCGCTTACAATGCATGTCAATGGGGCCGGCCTCACCATGCTTTGGAATTATGCACTGATTAGTGCGTGGTTCCAAAACACACGCCATAGTGCGACATGTACTCTACACACCGCAATAAGCCGTGTGAACATAGCCTTAGGGCTCGTTCACACGGCTGAGTGCCGACGTAATTGCGGGGACGGATTTCGCCCCACAATTACGCCGGCTGCCGTGCAGCAGGGGTAGGGTGGAGGGCTGGCAGCTCGCCAGCCCCATAGACAGTCATTATTCACTGCGCGTACATGCCGTAAATAATTGACGTCACTTTCTCCCCCTCGGCATATTCGCCGAGCGGGGAGGGAAGACGGAATCCATAGTTCTCTATGAGAACTGTGGATTACCGTAATGACAGGGACGGATATCAGTGCCCAAATCAGCCGTGTGAACGAGCACTTCGGCAGCAACAGTAGAATTTTTTTTTTTTCAGTTACACAAAGTGCAAAGTGATACAAGCTGTAAGGCAATCTTGGCTGATGTGCGGCATACTGGATTTATTCCAGGGACAGTCCTATGATGAAACAGTTGTGTTTTACTGTAAATAACCATCCTTTTTGTCCTGCATTTGTGTGCTGAATTTCATTTTCCAAAAGTTGAAGCGTATGCAATATGTAAAGAAACTGCCAAACAGGTTGCATAAGTCTCATAAACGTGATTTTTCATCATATGTGTTGATGGTGTATCAATTAGAAAGTTATGCAATCAATATCTGATTAGTGGGGTACTGACTGCTGAGACCCCCATGCGGATGTCCACTATTGATCAGATAAATTACCATCATACCAATAAAGTAGATATGTGGGAAATCCATTCAAGAACATGGCTACTAAATACACATTACATAATATATACTGTGCTAAAAGGCATCGGATTGCTGGGGAATTCTATTACAAAATGAAAGGGGCTGTCAAGGCCAAAGTAATATTTTCTTCATACCATCTGTCTTTGTGTACAGTTGACTGGCAGAGGACTGGGAGTGGTGCCCGTTGTAGGATACTGTACTTTTATTACATTTTCTGTGTTCTTCCTGCAGTTCAACAGCAGCTGTTTAATCATACCTCCCAACTGTCCCTATTTTGGAGGGACAGTCCCTATTTTTAACCCTTGTCCCTTTGTCCCTCTGATCTCTGTAAATGTCCCTCTTTTTCATTTAGGAAATAGATTTGCGTCAATAAACTATCTAGCCATACAAAGTATCTGATTGCTTCCTAGCTATATATTACATAACAACTTACTTAATATTTCATCATTGGATACAATACAATCCTGAAAATGTGTCCTTTTTTGGCTATCTAAAAAGTTGGCATGTATGTGTGTGGGTGTGGTTAGAGGCGTGTCTTGGTGTGATGTCATGTGTTTGCGTGTGGTTAGAGGCATGGCCTGATGTGTCCCTCTTTGCAATCTCTAAAAGTTGGGAGGTATGGTTTAATGATTGGAAGCTTAGTAGTTCTGTGTGTTAATATACAGGATACAGCTCTGTGTTGAACCCAGGAGATCATATGAAGAAAGGGGGTTTGGCTTTTTTGAGGGTAAACTTTGAAGCTACACCCCTTCTCAGTGCATGCCCACTATTTCTTTTCAAGACTTTCAACAAAAGGGAAGAAATAGTGGGCATGCATGGGAACTCAGGTAGCGAGATAGGAAGTCAGACCAGGCCCAGTAAATGATCCTTGGGGTTGCAAGGCTGAGGAAAGCAGCTTTAAAAAGAGAAACAGGGCTGCTCAGCTACAAAGAAAAGACACTACATGCAGCATGTACAACATAAAGCACAAATTAGCAAAGAAAACTTCAAAGGGAAATGAATGAAGACTCAATCAGGTCACTGGATTTTTGTTGCCCTTTATACACAGAAAGACTCCCCAATTCCATAGGTTCCTGCAATCCAATAGTAGACACAGGCCATCTTTTTAAAGCCTATGTTTCACCTTTATTAAAAGTGAAGTAATTGTAGCCTAAATAAAGGGAACCTGTTGTTTCATGCTGCCTCAACGACAAGCATGAAATGCTGCCTAACTGCAGTATAGTAGGTTTTACGGCACTTCAAAGCATCATAGCATTTCAGAAAAAAAGATGCTTTGACGTGGAGATGGCCACGGGGAGAAGTGTAGTGGTCCAAGCAAAGGAGTCCAATGTGCGGCCTCATCTTAAATGGCAGGTCTCTCCCATTTGCACATACAGAGAGACATACATGTGTCCTTTTTTCTGTCACATCATTCATTTTTACACTGGCTAAAATCAGAACACTTTTTAACCCAAGATCTGTGTGGAAAAGAAATGAAACTTTTTATACTCTTATACTTCAGCTCTGATCTGGAAAAATTTCAAATATTTTCCATCGTCTTTAAGAGGTATGTTTCATGAAAATAGAATGTTTAGCTATTAAATATTGTCTTGCGTCATCTCTGTGATCTGCAGTGAAATAAGAAGCTGGTTGACAAGCCTCTATGTGTGGAGACCACATATGTTTTGTTCCCTTCCCTTTATGTTTGGCCTGTACATTGCAGGTTTCTACTGGGATGCCCTGAAAAAAGTATTATGACATATATAATCCTTCATGTAGAAAATAGATATGCACTAATCAACCATGCACACGATGGATCCAGACAAGCACAGTCCAGGACGCCAGCCCCCTCTCATAAGTGGTGGTGGTCAGATTTTCCGACCGGTATTTTGTCGGTTTTTTTTGCACGCAAGGGGAAGGCTTTTTTCTGCAGTCTGTGGATTCAAGCCGTCTCCTTTCACACCGAACTCTTCATGTTCTGCCTGAAAACCGGGTGTAAGAATGAACATGTTCTAAGTTTTTTCGTTATGTGGGCTGTGTAATAAACTGTTCAGCAGAAAATTTGTGCAGTGTGAACTACAGCACAGATTTTCTATTTAACCCCTTACTGCTGCCGCCAATTTTGGCCTTCCTGATAGAGCCCCATTTTTTTAAATCTGACATCTGTCACTTTATGTGATAACTTTTTGACACTTTTTCTTATCCATGTGATTTAGGCCTCGTTCACACGGCTTATTTCGGAACGGATTTGCCGCCGTATTAACGATCGTAAATCCGTTCCGAAATCAGTCTGAAATAAGTTGCAGGCCATTTAATATTTGTTTTAATGGGAAATACGTGTCGTCGTTCAGACGACATGTATTTCCATGCCGTATTGCAGCCGCGTATTTGCGGCCGCAAAAGGGCCGGAAAAATAATGTGCATGTCAATTATTGGGCCGGATTTCGCGACGGATTTACACCATATAATGAATGGGGATTGTAAATCCGTCGCGAAATACGTGCCACACTAATTGACACTTATTTCCAACTGATTTTCAACTGATTTCGGAACATATTTACGACGTAAATACGTTCTGAAATAAGCTGTGTGAACATAGCCTAAGAGACCGTTTTCTCTTGGCACATTGTGCTTTACGTCAGTAAGAAATTTTGGTCCAAACAAACCTATTTGTGAAAAGTAATAAAATATCGCGGAAAATTTGCCATTTTCAAACTTCAAAAATGTATGCGTGTAAGACGGATAGTTATGCCACTCAAAATAGTTTATAACTAGAATCTACCATACGTCCACTGTAGGTTGGAATAATTTTTTAAATGTCTGTTTATTTTTTTACGACATTAGAGGGCTTAGAAATTTTGTAGTTATTTTTAAAACAAATTTACAATACCCCCATAAAGGACTCCATCAAAGAAACTACACCCCTTAAAGTATTTACAACAACATTTAGGAAGTTTGTTAACTTTTTAGGTATTTCACAGAAATTAAAGCAAAGTGGAGGTGAAATTTCAAAATTTCCCTTTTTTACAGATTTTCAACTTTTATCCATTATTTACAGGAACATGGTAGATGAGACCAGGGAAATGCATCTTAATATTGATCCCCCAGATTCTGCTGTTTGCAGAGATATCCCATAAGTGGCCCTAGTGTGCGATTTGGCTCAACCACAAGCCTTAGAATAGGAGAAGCACCTACTGGACTCTGGGGACTTATTTTCAATACAAGGTTTGTGGACACCCTAACGAAAAAACTAAAACTTAATAAACTCCCCTAAAAAGACCCCATATTGGAAACTACACACCTGAAGGAATATATCCAAGTGTGTAGTGAATATATCGACCACACAGGTGTTTCCCAATTTGTTTTAGCGTTAGACTGTGAAAACCAAAAAAAAGTTTTCCAACAGTCTGCAATTTTAGCTGAAAATGTTTATATTTTACAAGGAATCCTGGAAAAAAGCACCCCAAATTTGTTACACAATTTCTTCCAAGTTCGGGAGTTCCCCTTTATATGGGTGTAAACTATTGTGTGTGCGCACGGCAGGGCGTACAAGAGAGGAAGCGCTATTCTCCCATTATACAAGTCACTGGAATATTGTGCACAGTTTTGGGCACCAGTGCACAGCAAAGACATTGTAGAGCTTGAACAGGTACAAAGGCGGGCAACAAAAATAATAAAAGGACTGGGTAGAGTGCAATACCCAGAAAGATTAGCCAGTTTAGGGTTAATTAGTTTAGAGAAAAGACGGCTTCAGGAGGACATGATAAATTTGTATAAATATATTAAAGGTCAATATAGAGATCTCTCCCAAGATCTATTTATACCCATGCTAAGGTGGAACTTGAAGCTCCTGGCCCCTAGTGTAAAAAGTGAAATGGGGCCCCCCAAGGTACCGTGTGCCATCTACAGTACTGGTGGTGTTTTATGTTGCACGGCTTTTGGGCCCCTTCAGGCTTCAAGGCCCAGAAGCAACCGCTATCTCTGCACCCCTGTAGCTACACCCCTGTACCCAGGATTGTATCTAGAACAAGGGGGAATCCTCTATGTCTGCAAGAAAGACGGTTTCTCCATAAACATATAAAGGGATTCTTTACTGTAAAAGCAGTGAGAATGTGGAACTCTCTGCCAGAGGAACTTATCATGGTGACCACCAACAGAGTTCAAAAATGGTCTGGATACATTTCTAGAGTGTAAATATAACAAGTTATAATCATACATGCCAACTCTCCCGTTTTTGGCGGGGGGGTCCCGCTATTTGGGGTCCCCTCCCGCCCTCCCGGGGGAGTTGGCATTCCTCCCGCCGCCAGCAGGCGCTCTTTAAATGGCCGCGGCGACAGAGTAGCGCTAGTGCGCTACACTGGCGCCGCCGGGCCGCTCCTACAGGCGGGTGAAGCGGCCGCTGCGCCCGCTTCACCCGCCCGGAGTCTCGCCGTGCAGGGAGGAGGCAGGAGGGATCGCTCCCTCCTCCTCCTGTAAGTACAGCGCCGGTATGTGCGCCGCACATACAGGTCAGCGGCGCAGGGGGAAGTGACGCGCGGCTGCAGGGGAGTGAGCGCGGCTGCTCTACACTTCCCCCTGCGCCGCTGAGGAGATCGTCCGGAGGGCTGTGCTGCAGGAGCCTGGTGAGGTAAGTGGATTTTATTATTTTTTTTTATTAGCTATATGGGGGGCTCTGCCTGGCAACAGAGGGGGCATCTACCTGGCAACAGAGGGGACATCTACCTGGCAACAAGGGGCACTACCTGGCAACAGATGGGGGCACTACCTGGCAACAGAGGGGACACTACCTGGCAACAGAGAGGGCACTACCTGGCTACAGAGGGGACATCTACCTAAGAAAAAGGGGGGGCACTACCTGGCAACAGAGGGGACATCTACCTGGCAACAGAGGGGACATCTACCTGGCAACAGAGGGGACACTACCTGGCAACAATGGGGGCTCTTCCAGGCAAAAGAGGGGGCACAACCTGGCAACAGAGGGGACATCTACCTGGCAACAGAGGGGGGCATCTACCTGGCAACAGAGGGGACATCTACCTGGCAACGATGGGGGCACTACCTGGCTAACAATGGGGGCATCTACCTGGCAACAGAGGGGGACATCTACCTGGCAACAGAGGGGGCATCTACCTGGCAACAGAGGGGCACTAACCTGGCAAAATGGGGGCACTACCTGGCAACAGAGGGGGCATCTACCTGGCAACAATGGGGGCACTACCTGGCAACAGAGGGGGCACTGCCTGGCAACAATGGGGGCACTACCTGGCAACAGAGGGGGCACTACCTGGCAAACAAGGGGGGCACTACCTGGCAACAATGGGGGCACCTACCTGGCTACAGAGGGGCATCTACTTGGCTACAAGGGGGCATCTACCTGCCTGTAAGGGGCACTACCTGCTTATGGGGGGTTACTACCTGGCTATAAGGGCATCTACCTGGCTTTCTTCCAAAGCCGTTATGCAGTTAGGTGAGTGGGTGTGGCTTTTTGAAGGGGCATGGCATACCAAAAGATGGGCGTGTCCATGCAAATTTTTGTCGCGGCGCGCTACGCGCGCCCCCCGCTCAAGTCTACAGCTTTTTCAATTTAAAAAATTGGCAACAATGGTTATAATGACTACAATCCTAGAGAAGAGGCACTGATTCAGACTGGAGTCAAGATGGAGTTTTTTTTCCCCTATAATGAGGACAATTGGCTACTTCCTTGCACAGCTTTTGCACTCCACCCACCTGCACAAGTTTTTAAATCCATGCAGGGTAGTTTGTAGCTGGAATCTACTCTCCCTGAAATGTGGATGTCTGAACAGTCACCAAGAGAAGTAACATGTAGCATAGGTTCCCACCTGTATTGAGGTCCCCCTGCTGATTAGCAGGTGGGCTTATACAGTTTTGATCAAAAATGTAAACTAAGAACCTCAACAATTTTCCATGTATTCTAAGTAGCAGAAATGCTTTTCCAAAAATTCCTATGTACTTTTTGATGGTTTTTTAGTGCTAGTAGTGTGCTGCTGATATTGCATGGTGTTTGTATTTTACTGCAACACCAGCATGCACCTATACTCATTTTTTTTTTAATTTTTGGGGATGTGCAGACCAAATATTGTTTTCTACCTTGCACCATAGGCTGAACTGGGCGGACGTTTGTCTTTTTTTCAGGCCAGCTCGCAGCTAGCGCTGTCTTAGAGGATGTCACACGGCATTTCTTAGAAGCGTGTTCGGATCCGTGTTTCAAACCCTAAGGGCATGTTCACACGACGGATTTGGCCGCGGTTATGGCCGCGGTTTCCGCGGCCAACGCGCCTATTAGAAACCGCGTTAATATTCATACGCCGCGGGTGTGACAGGGAGCTCTCAGCGATGCGGCCGCGCAGTGTTGCTGCGGGTGGTGTGCGGCTGGCCCACGGATCGGTTTGCCCCCTGCCTGCCTTAATTTGCATGGGGGCAAACCCTCTCCGCGAGCCACGCCCCACCCGCGCCAAGACCACCCCCAGAGCCCGCGCCGTAAACCCGCGTCGGGAGACGACGAGGTTCAGCCGCGGGAACCGCAGCGAAAGCCGCGGCCAAACCTGTCGTGTGAACGGGGCCTAACCAGACCCAAACATGCATCTAACAATGTACATTGCTTTCAATGTAAAACATGCATCAGTGTTCAGATGCGTGATCGCCGATGCGTGTTTTCTTGCGTCTTTCTGATCCGTTTAAAGAATTTTCATGTCAATTCTTGATCAGTTTTCTGCAGCAGACGCCCTATTTAAAACTATAGGGTGCGTTTCTGCTGTAGCCAAAATGCATCCAAACACGTAGCACACTTTGGGTGCTTGTTGGATGCGTTTTATGCAGAGCTTTAGAATACATTTGGATCCGAAAAACTTATTGAAAACACTGTGTGAACATTCCCTTATTCTCCCTCTTTCTCTGTGCCGCATATCTAGGAAAGTTGGGTGCCATGCAGAGGGCCAGCTGTTAGCCTAGGTTCACATGCTACATATGTGCAGCAGGTTTTGGTGCAAAGTCCTTGTACAGGGTTAGGTGAAGTGCTAGGTATCCAGTGATGGGAGCGGGGCAGATCTAGGCACAGCTGCCATTCAGGAGCTCAGGAAAGCTGGGTGGCAGCCTGGGCCCCACAAACACATAGAACTAGTAGCAGAAGAGGAAGACTCCATTATATACGGGTCAGCGGGAGAGGTGGAATCTCCTGCATCTTCTTAAACTCCCTGCAGTCTATTAGCAAAACTTATGGAGAAAACTCCGGGGCGCTGCTGCTGCGGGTATCTCCTCCTCTGCAGCCGCCAGTGCGAGGCCTATACCGCAGCTGCGCAACACATATGTCCCTGCTTCCCGCATCACTGAAACGCAGCAAAGCATCCAGGCCGCCCTCCTACAGGGCGCTGCACACCCGGCGACACCGCGCACAACACCCCGCACCCCCAGAGGAACAAGCAAAATCTCTTACCCCCGCACTCAGGAATCAGCTGTCCCACAACAACAAAAGCTTTGCGCGCTGCTACCTGGGAGTTGTAGTTTCCGGACGGTAGCAAAGGCTGTACATGACACTGGTACGTACTACATTACCCAGAGAGACTCGCGCTGGCAGAAGATCAGAAGTCTTGGCAGGATTCGCGTTGCTATGGGTAACGGGGGCAGTTTTGGACTTCTTGTTATTTTATATTATGGAAAGTTTCCATTCATCACTGCCAAGGAAGCGTGGTGTCTGCGAAGGAGCTGATGTACAGATATGTTTATAGCCAGCATCATAACAATAAACTTATACTGAAATACAGGAAGCCTCTGTGGCATAACGCTTCCATTTCTCATCTGTGTTTGGTGTCTCCATTGAACTCTCCTGTGTTTGTGACAGCTATAATAGCATACCTCCCAAGTGTCCCTATTTTAGAGGGACAGTCCCTATTTTTCACCCAGGTCCCTCTGTCCCTCTTTGCTCTATAAATGTCCCTCTTTTTCATGTGGGAAATAGATTTACATCAATAAACTGACTATTGTGCTTTAAAAAGTATCTGATTGCTTCCTCGCTGTATTTACACTTATTTCATATTTCATCAAGCGATCCTGAAAATGTAGCCCGCTTTGGCTGTCTAAAAATTTGGCATGTATGTGTTTGGTCATGGTTAGAGGCGTGTCCTGATGTGTCCGTCTTTGCAATCTCTAAAAGTTGGGAGATATGTAATAGCCCTAACATTGAGAATAGCGCACTCCGCAGCACCATGATTGCTGCCAAAAATACGGGCTCCACGTCTGCCCCACTTACTTTAAGGCATAGTTGCCAACTTTTGAAAATGAAAAAGCAGGAGACCTCAGTGGGCGGCGCGCGTAGCGCGCCGCGGCAAAAATTTGCATGGACACGCCCATCTTGTCGGTATGCCACGCCCCTTCAAATAAAAGCCACACCCACTCCACCTAACTGCATAACGGCTTTGGAAGAAAGCCAGGTAGATGCCCTTATAGCCAGGTAGTAGCCCCCCATAACCAGGTAGTGCCCCTTACAGGCCGGTAGAATGCCCCCTTGTAGCCAAGTAAGATGCCCCTCTGTAGCCAGGTAGAGCCAAAATTTGTAGCCAGGTAGATGCCCCCCTTTGTTAGCCAGGTAGGTGCCCCCATTGTTAGCCAGGTAGGTGCCCCCATTGTTAGCCAGGTAGTGCCCCCATTGTTGCCAGGTAGTGCCCCCCTTGGTTGCCAGGTAGTGCCCCCATTGGTTGCCCGGTAGTGCCCCCATCTGTTTGCCAGGTAGATGTCCCCTCTGTTGCCAGTAGTGCCCCCTCTGTTGCCAGGTAGTGCCCCCTCTGTTGCCAGGTAGTGCCCCCATCTGTTAGCCAGGTAGTGCCCCCATCTGTTAGCCAGGTAGTGCCCCCTTTGTTGCCAGGTAGTGCCCCTTTTGTTGCCAGGTAGTGCCCCCTCTGTTGCCAGGTAGTGCCCCCATTGTTGCCAGGTGATGCCCCCATTGTTGCCAGGTAGTTGCCCTCTCTGTTGCCAGGTAGTGCCCCCATTGTTGCCAGGTGATGCCCCCCAGGGTGCCAGCGGATGCCCCCATTGTTGCCAGGTAGTGCCCCCTCTGTTGCCAGGTAGTGCCCCCATTGTTGCCAGGTGATGCCCCCCGTGTAGCCAGTAGTGCCCCCATTGTTGCCAGGTGATGCCCCCATTGTTGCCAGGTAGTTGCCCTCTCTGTTGCCAGGTAGTGCCCGCGTTGTTGCCAGGTGATGCCCCCATTGTTGCCAGCTGAAGCCCCCATTGTTGCCAGGTAGTGCCCCCTCTGTTGCCAGGGAGTGCCCCCATTGTTGCCAGGTGATGCCCCCTCTGTTGCCAGGTAGTGCCCCCATTGTTTGCCACATTGATGCCCCCACTGGTGCCAGGTAGTTGCCCTCTCTGTTGCCAGGTAGTGCCCCCATTGTTGCCAGCTGATGCCCCCATTGTTGCCAGGTAGTTGCCCTCTCTGTTGCCAGGTAGTGCCCCCTTTGTTGCCAGGTAGAGCCCCCTAAAGCTAATAAAAATAAAATAATAAAATCCACTTACCTTACCAGGCTCCTGCAGCGCGGCCAGCTCCTGTCCGATCTCTTCAGCGGCGCAGGGGGAAGTGAGAGCAGCCGCGCGTCACTCCCCTGCAGCCGCACGTCACTTCCCCTGCGCCGCTGACCTGTATGTACGGCGCACACACACAGACGCCGACATACAGGGGAGGAGGCAGGAGGGAGCGATCCCTCCTGCCTCCCCCCACAGTGAGACCGCGGGCGGGTGAGCGGCCACCTGCGGCCGCTTCACCCGCCTGTAGGAGCGGCCCGGCGGCGCAAGAGTAGCGCACCAGTGCTACTCTTGCGCCGCGGTAATTTAAAGTACCCCCGCCGCCAGAAGGCGGCGGGAGGAATCCCAACTCCCCCGGGAGGGCGGGAGGGGACCCCAAATAGCGGGACCCCCCCGCCAAAATCGGGAGAGTTGGCAGGTATGCTTTAAGGGTATGTTCGAATAGATATACACCGTGTGTGTCAGGAGCTCGCGCTAACACGCCCGTAATCCCGCATTGACATTCATTACTCACGGCACGTATTCGCCACAAATAACTGACATGTCGCTTATCTCCCCGCGCGTACAATACGATCGTATTGTACGAGCGGGGAGAGGAGGCATAATCCATAGTTCTCTATGAGAGCTATTGATTATCATAATTTTAGCGCGCATCTCTCCGCATTAGAGCACAAATATGTGGCGAAATGCGTGCCGACATTACGCCATGTGAACATACCCTAAGAATAGTTGTGGCATTCCATGTCTTAAAGGGGTTGTCCATACCTCCCAACATTTAGAGATTGCAAATAGGAACACATTAGCCATGCCTCTGGCCACGCCCAAACAAATGACATCATACCAGGACATGCCTCTAACCACGCCCCACCAAACAAAATCATGCCCCGCCCCTCCAGAAGACCAGTGCTAACACAACAGCGGTGCCATAAGTCTGTAAATGTGTAATTATGTAAAGTAATGTATTGTATATACAGAAATTCATACAAATAGCTGTAAGACGTTGTTCTATGAATGATACCTCTACAAAATGGGCGTTCAGTGACCACATAATACCGCTGTACAAGGAGCAAATATCCCCGTACTGTTACTAACCACACCAAGATTAATATTATCAATAATACCGCAATACAAAGATCAAATAATTCCACCACACCATGACAACATCACCAGCACATAGTAACTGAATAACACCACAACACCATGACCACATATCACCGACACAGTGACTGAGTAATACCACAAGACCATGACCACATATCACCACCACATAGTGACTGAATAATACCACAACACCATGGCCACATATCACCACCACATAGTGACTGAATAATACCA
The DNA here is from genome assembly GCA_025379985.1 of Phyllomedusa bahiana. Lineage (NCBI taxonomy): Eukaryota > Metazoa > Chordata > Amphibia > Anura > Hylidae > Phyllomedusa > Phyllomedusa bahiana. The sequence goes on from JAODAL010001598.1 coordinate 100,545, forward strand.
CAACACCATGACCCCATATCACCAGCACATAGTAACTGAATAACACCACAACACCATGACCACATATCACCGCCACATAGTGACTGAGTAATACCACAAGACCATGACCACATATCACCACCACATAATGACTGAGTAATACCACCACACCATGACTACATATCACCACCACATAGTGACTGAATAATACAACCATACTGATCCTGAATATAAACCATTACACTCCTACCAATATTCTGTTTCTGTGTTATTTTTTTTCCATTTTTTCCAGTGATAGTAATGGAGGTGTCTGTCAGATGCCTCCATTACTAGCACTCGGGCTTGGTGTCAGCCTGCGGCAGTTTTTTCACCCCAAAGCCGACACAAATCCCGTGTCGCGATTACCCCAATACCCAACACACCAGGGGTACCAGGAAGAGCCAGTAACCACCAGAAGCAGACCCTCTAATGTGAGGGTCTGCTTCTGGGGCGGCTGCAAGCTTGTACAGTATTCTGAGAATGGGAAGGGACCAGTATTGATGGACCTTCCCATTCTGATATTATCTGGCTGCAGCTGTTGGTTTTACCCTGGCTGGTTATGGTAATTGGGGGGACCCCCACGTTGTTTATTTTTTTCAAAAATCATTTATTTATTGAGAATCCTACAGTTAGCACCTTCTGTAATCATTACAGTGGATGCCCCTGTACAGATCTTCACTAAATAAATACATTTTCAGAAATAAAACAACGTGGGGTCCCCCCCAATTTCCATAACCAGCCAAGGTAAAATCAACATCTGCAACCTGATACTATCAGAATGGGAAGAACCATCGTTACTGGTAACTTCCCATTCTAAAAATACCAGCCTGCAGCTGCTCCAGATGCGACCCTCACATTAGAGGTCTGTTTCCTGACGGTTACCGGCTCTTCCCAGTACCCCTGGTGCGTTGGGTGCTGGGGTAATAGTGACACGTGGTTAGTGTCAGCCTTGGGGTGACAAAAAACACCGCTGGCTGACACCAAGCCTGAGTGATAGTAATGGAGAGGTGTTTTCCAGATACCGCCACTACTGGAATAAAATGAAAAAAAAAAAACACACGGAAACAGAAAAAACACTTTATTTAAATAAACACTCCCCGACACAACAGCCCTCGTTAACCATTTTATTAAAGAAATAGATGAAACGCTGTCCGACATAGTCCACCGAATCTGTCGTAGTCCAAATGGGAACCTTTTAAAAAAAACAACAACCCTACAAATGGGACATCATCCAGCTTTCCTGGACGCCTGCTGTGAACCATGTCACCCAGCTTTCCGGGATGAAGAATAGCCCATTCAGTGCACGAGAAATCTGGGTGACATCCAAACAGCAGGCACCCAAGAAAGCTGGGTGCCCGCTGTGGAGGATGTGTCACCCAGCTTTCCCACTGCTGAATAATCTATCCAGTATATGGGAAAGCTGGGTGACATCCAAAAAAGCAGATGTCCAGCGTCCAGGAAAGCTGAGTGGCACCCATCCCCACAGCAGCCACTTAGCTTCTGGATGCCTGTCGTGGAGGGATGTCACCCAGCTTTCCAATTCTGATAGATTATTAGCAGCTAGGAAAGCTGGGTGACATGGTTCACAGCAGGGATACTAAAAAAGATTTGGGTGGGCCTGGTGGGGGGTTGGTGCCACTCAGCTTTCCTGGATCTGGATAGCCCATCCCCGCATGTGGGAAAGCTGGGTATGGGCCCTTTGGGGGAAAGGGAGGCAAACAGTGTGTGTGTGTGGGGGGGGGGGGGGGGCGGAGATGGAGGGGTGTGTTGGAAAGGGGTCAGTAAGAGAGAGAGGGGAGTTGAGAGGGGGGTCAGGTAGGGAATGGAAATTCAGGGAGGGGAGGCGAATGGGGGACAGGGAGGGAGGGGGGGCTGAGTTTGAGGGGAGGGAGGGGGGCCATTTTGGGGGACAGGGAGGGGCAGGGGCCATTTTGGGGGACAGGGGCGTCTGAGTAAGGGGCCAGGGAGGGAGGGGGGCCATTTTGGGGCACAGAGAGGGGCTGAGTTAGAGGGCAGGGAGGGAGGGGGAGCAGTTTTGGGGGATGGGGGGCTGAGTTAGAGGACAGGGAGGGAGGGGGGGGTCCGTTTTGGGAGACGAGGGCTGATTGAGGATGGGGAGGGAAGGGGGGCCATTTTGGGGGATGGAGGGCTGAGTTAGAGGACAGGGAGGGAGGGGGACCATTTTGGAGGACGGGAGGCTGAGTTAGAGGACAGGGAGGGAGGGGGCTGCTTTGGGGGGCTGAGTTAGGGTACAGGGAGGGAGGGGGGCCATTTTGGGGCACAGAGAGGGGCTGAGTTAGAGGACAGGGAGGAAGGGGGCCAGTTTGGGGGACAGGGGGCTGACTTAGGGGACAGGGAGGGAGGGGGGGGGGCCGTTTTGGGGGACAGGGAGGGGCTGAGTTAGGGGACAGGGAGGGCGGGGGGGCTGTTTTGGGGCATAGGGGAGACTAAGTTAGGGGACAGGGAGGGAGGGGGCCATTTTAGGTGACAGAGGGGGTGCAGGGAGGCAGGGGTGCCGTTTTGGTGGACGGGGGGGCACAGGGAGAGAGCTGGTGTTGTTTTGGGTGACGGGGTGGCGCAGGGATGGAGGGGGGGCCGTTTTGGGGGCGCAGGGAGGGAGTGTTACTTACCTCCCTGCTGTGTCCTCTTCTTGCTGCAGCTGTTGCCTTCGGCCCCAGACCCACACTGATCAGTGTAGCTGAGGGGGCGAGGCCAGCCCCCTGCAGCCAGTGACGTCAGGGGAGAGTGTCTCTATGACGCTTCCCCTGCGTCCCTGCTCTCTTGTACCGGCCCCTGTGAGGGAGAGAGACTCCCTGACAGGCTGCTGGTGGCAGCGGACTGCACAGCGAAGTCCCAGGAATTCAGGGCATAAGCCCTGGATCCCCGAGACAACCCTGAAAAATCGGGATACCTACTGGCATTCCCGGGATAGCATGACAAGGATCACAAATCGTGAATGTCCCTCCCAAATCGGGACGGTTGGGAGGTATGGTTGTCTCACTACATAGATTCATCCTACCTCAGTCCTGGTTTCTTGGTTTCAATTTGGAATTCAGGGATGTGTTTACTGGCTACTACTGGTCTGCAGTGACGAGCTGCTGAGGACACGAGGTCTGTAACTATAGCAACCAGTGCTGGCAGCCTATTAGGAGATATCAAACAGCTCTGTAGCTATAGCGACCTGAGGAGCTGATGCAGCCCATACAAGATCTATATATCTAGGAATAGGTAGGACACTGTTAATGGACACATATTGCAAAGTGACTTGTTTTTGCATGATCTTTAACATAAAAAACAATCCTTGTAGTGAGACAACCCCTTTAAGGGTGCATCCACAAGATAAGTAGAATTTACTCGTTGGATTCTGCCATTGAAAACTGCGTCGAAATCTGATTTTCACTAACTAAAACGACAAAGTTCATGGAAGGTCTGTCCTTGGACTTCATCTACTTATATAGGTAACTGGAGCAGGATATGACTTGCTCCGTGCTGTGCTTCTACTTTGTATAAGGCTGGATCTACATAGTAATGTGATAATGCCGTCAAAAATCCGACAGCATTTTTACATTACGGGACCGCGCCGCACCACGCAAATTAAACGCGGTCGGATTTCTGATTCCCGGCAGCCCAGTACATTGGGGCTTCAGGAATCTGACGGCAGAATATGCAACATGTTCTATATTCCGCCTGACGGTTTTAGGAAGCCTTAGTAAAAAATTCGTGCTGTGAAGACTACAGCATGTATTTTCTATTGAGGGCTACACAGTGCTTGATAAGGTAGGATTTTCAGCAGATTCAAAATACTGAATACTGAAAAACCAACCAAAATCCACTGCTTTGTAGACATAGGCTAATAGCGCTGCTGCTGATAGATTTTTGTGTTGCATTATACTGACATATGGTTTATTAGGCTATGTCTACACAGCACTGAACTCTCGGCTGATTTAGTATTTAGAATCTGCCAAAAATTCGACTGTAACCAGTGCCCATTGACCTCAATAGAAAATCCATGCTGTAGTCTAAACAGCACGGGTTTTGTAATGAAGCTGGTGCCTGTCCTGTGGAAGATAGAATCTGTTCTATCTTACTCCGGATTTCCATCAGATTCCCATAGCCTCAATTGCACGGGGTCGCTGGGAATCCGAAATCTGACCGCGTTTTTTTTTCTTGCGCAAAAACTGCACAAAAAACTTCAGTGCGGTGAAATTAAAATACCATCAGATTTCCGATGGTATTTTAACTTAGCTGTGTAGACATAGCCTTAGGCACGGCTTAAAAGAGTTTTCCAAGATTTTCGGAAACCCATGTACTGCACATGCCGGAGCTCGGCTAAAAAATTACTGGTACTCATCTCTCCTGCTGCTGATGTTCCAAAGCCAACATAGCTCTAATCTCCCCACCCGGCAGTGATATCATGTACATCGCTCACATGACCATGTAGCCTATCACTAACCTGAGCACTCTCTACTCACATGTATGGCGTGTGAACGCTGTGGTTAGATATAGGCTGCATAGTCAGGAGAGCGAAGTACATGTGGTGTCAATGCTGGGTGGAGAAGAGCAGAGCATTGGCAGGAGAAGTGGTAATGGGTAAATGTTTTTATTCCAACTCAGTCCAGGCCTACAGAGAGGTTTCAGAAAATGTCAGAAAATCCTTGCATGATAGGCTCATTAACTTGGAACACCTGTAGGATTTACAGTAACTTACAAAAGTGAGTACACCCCTCACATTTTTGTAAATACTGTATTATATCTTTTCATATGACACTTTGATACAACCACTGGCAACAAAAGTGAGTACACCACAAAGTGAAAATGGACAAAATTGTGCCCATAGTGTCAATATTTTGTGTAGCCACCATTATTTTCCAGCACTGTCTTAACTCTCTTGGACATGGAGTTTACCAGAGATTCACAGGTTGCAGCCACTGGAATCCTCTTCGACTCCTCCATGACGACATCATGGAGCTGGTGGATGTTAGAGACCTTGCGCTCCTCCACTTTCCGTTTGAGGAATCCCCACAGATGCTCAATAGGGATTAGGTCTGGAGACATGCTTGGCCAGTCCAGCACCTTTCCCTTCCTTTTATTTAGCTGGTTGAAGATTGTAATTATGTTGGAGTACTGCCATGCGGGTCAGTTTCATAAGGGAGGGGATCATGCTTTGCTTCAGTATGACACAGTACATGTTGGCATTTATGATTCCTCCAATGAACTGTAGCTCCCCACCATGGGCGCACTCATGCAGCCCCAAACCATGACTATCCCACCACCATGCTTGACACTTGTCTTTGTACTCCTGACACTTGTCTTTGTACTCCTCACCTGGTTGCCACCACACGCACTTGACACCATCTGAACCACATAAGTTTATCTTGGTCTCATCAGACCACAGAAGGTTCCAGTAATCCATGTCCTTAGTCTACTTGTCTTCAGCAAACTGTTTGTGGGCTTTCTTGTGTATCATCTTTAGGAGAGTTGTCTTTCTTGGACAATAGCCATGCAGACCAATTTGAAACAGTGTGCGGTGTATGGTTTGGGCATCGACAGGCTGAACAATATCCCCTTTAACCTCTGCAGCAATGCTGGAAGTACTCATACATCTATTTTGAAAAGACAATTCTGCATATGACACTGAGCAAGTGCACTCAACTTGTTTGATCGACCATGACAAGGCCTGTTCCTGAGTGCAGCCTGTCTTGTTAAACCACTGTGTGGTCTTGTCCACCATCTGTGAGAGCCAGAAATTTTGCTTGTTTGTAGGTGACCAAATACTTATTTTCCACCATAATTTGCCAATAAATTCTTTCAAAATCTGACAATGTGATTTTCAGGATTTGTTTTCTCATTTTGTCGCTCATAGTTGAGGTCTACCAATGATGTCAATTACAGGCCTCTCTCATCTTTTTAGGTGTGAGAACTTGCACAATTGGTGGCTGACTAAGTACTTTTTTCCCCACTGTATAAATAATACTGAAGGGTATGATGGTGCTTCTTTTACATTCGGCATAAACCAGCAAGTAAAAGGAACCCTCACATGGAAGCCTTCATTAGGTTTCCGGCTGCCCTGGTAACAGCTCGGCACCCCGTAATCTCGTTGGCGGGTGATATGGGGTTGGTCAAGGAGAGTCTAAAGGGTTAAACAGCAGGGATCAAAGCCGGCTCCAATCCTTCCTGTCAGCTGCGAGTGTCAGCTGTAATAATCAGCTAGTGCCTGCTGCCCATGGAGCTGGCGTAGTGAGAGAGCCCACTACAAAGGTCCTTACTGGTAATAGGATACACCCATATGTCCATTGGTGGTAAGGAAAAAAAATACATTAAAGGCACAACCTTATTTCTAATTGCTTGGGTACAACCCCCACCATGAATAGCATGCATCACTTGATTGAGTGCCACGCCCCAATCAGTTTGTATTCTGGTACAGTCGCGTTTCTAGTAGTGTTGCGCTTCAGGTCAGAATTACATTTGACCCAGATTTCAGCGATTTGACATGAAATTTTTTTTACCATAATTGTAACCTTAATCCAGCGCTGAGTCTAGAGTTTAATACTGGTTTGTAAGGGTCAATTCAGTGCTCTGTGACACTTTCATCCCGCAGTGTTTGTAGTCCAGCAGTACTCTTGATTTGACATCACTTCTGATCCAATATCCGATGTTAGGGATATTGGATTGGAAGTGACGTCAGACAAAGAGCACAGCAGAACCAGAAGCACTACGGAGCATAACATCAGACTGGAAGTTATGTCAGACCAAAAGTGATGTTGAGTGAGAGCTCTGCTGGACTGAAAGCGTTGCAGAGATGTAAAGTAACCCTTACAGTAAAAAATCCTAATCCCCAGTTTGGGTTATTGGTTTACAGTCACAGGATATGAGTAAGGGTCAGAGTGAAAAAAATTTCCTGAACCAATTTTTTTTTTACAAGCTTGGTTAAACTAGTGTTAAACTGAACAGGGACAGATTCGAGCAATGTCCTAATCATGTGGCTGTGCCTGTTCCTCAGCTGAACTACCATTCAGTCATCACTTTAGGTGCAGGGCAAATCTCATTATGGTCACTGATTTGGAGTTTGGGTGCTATGGCAGACACTTACTAGTGTTATTAAAGTATTTTTTATATATATTGTCATGTCAAGGTTTCTTTTTCTATGACATATTCTTCATAAATCAGCTTCCCAGTGTTAACAGTAGACAGGTTACAAGCATTATTATAAGACCGATACTGTAGCATAAAAATAAAAGCAATGTGAAGGGAATGTACTAGTGCCAGACTCCACCGAGGAATCAGCAGCAATTAAATGTTGCCCATCAAAGCATTTATTTTCAGGCTATTAAACTGTGGATATTTTTAGCGTCCCCTCCTGCCGTTTGCTCCTTTCTATGGCCCCTTTGTTACCCCTGTGCATCTTTCTTTTATACAAGTTATTACTGTCATGACAATTCATTATAGCGAGGTTGAGTTACACAGCTGAGGAGACAAGTTTTCATTTTTGAATGGTGTTGTTAATGTTTTCAGATTCTTCTTCTCATAAGTGACATAAAGCTTAGTAGTAGCCTGCAATGACCAACGACTCTGTATGTTTTTGTTTAACTCTTTTTGCACCCTATTAAATGGATCAGGTTGTGTACAAAAGTAGTATACTGTGGTATGAGACTTGATTATACTGACTAGTTTCATTCATGTTGCACCCTATCAACTAGTCTGACTATATTGTTGAATGTAACAGTATCCTGTCCTCGTGCTGTCCTTCCAATATTGGCTGTGACATTACTTGTTGATCTTTATAGAGAACTAATGGGCAGTATATTGAAGCATTTACAGAAGAAATTTCTATATTGAATAGATCAGTACAGACGTCTGGTTACACCAAATAACACAGACAATGGCGAATCCGGGCTATGCGCAGGTTGTCTCTGATCGAAAATTTTTATTTATTATTAAAAAATTACAAACTACGCGTTTCCTGTCTTTTAAAAACCCTTCCTCAGGTTCATGTTGACCTCACAACTACATTCCATTTAAATCGTATGACTCCTTCTCATTGGTCTAAAACGCAAGAATATGCAAATCTCCTTGCGAGTTACATTTCTGCAGTCACAAATATAAGAACATATCACAAGACATTTAAACTTCTTATTATGGTAATATCAATGACGTCTCCAATTCCTATTAAAGGGGATTTGCCAAGAAGTGAGTTCCTTACCTCTTATCTGCTCAGGAGAGAAGATAAACTCAGCATGCTGAGTCACTGGGGAGAGGGATGGGGGTGAGCAGAGAGCAAAGAAGCAGGGAATAATTACAGTACATTACCTAATTACATTACAACCAGTGGATTCTCTATACAGCAGACAGCCTCATACACTGCACTTTTTTCCCCAGTCCCTCGAGAGCTCATTCATGTTCCCTGTCTTCAGATAATAAGTGCAAACACGCAAGCGCGGCCAGATCAGCTCCTGTCAGTGTCCTGGTCGTGTCTAATGTAAACTGTCAAGAAACTAAGGGGGACTGAGCAATGCTGTAGCTCTCAGAGGCTTCACTTTTTTTTAATTACATGTATTTAGAAAAGTGATTAAATACCCATTTTGGAGTATACCACGTCAACAATACATTGTGGCAAAACCCCTTTAATAATACATTTATGTTATAACAACTCAACTCAACTAACTCAACCACTAGATGTCACCTGCATTATTTTTTATTGTTATGAAATCTTCTCACCACCAGGAAGTGTTCAATTTAAATGTTACTAAAATTAATTTGTACTCTGTCAGGTAGGTATCCTCCTCATTGTACATTAAAACAACTTCCAACGCCTCATTTAGACCCCACAGGGACAGGCTTTGGATCTTGTAGATCCAAAACAGCTCTCTCCTGTTAAGGACCTCAATTCTATTAGGTATATCCCTCTGTCTATAATCAATCAGAGTAACCTGCATCTTCGTATCATCTGCTCCATGCTTCTCTGCATAATGCCTTGATACCCGTGTAACAAAAATCTACTCTCAATGTTGTACCTATCATTTTCTACTCTTTTGTGCAGTTTTTGCATGGTATGACCCACAGGGGCATTGTTGCCAATATAACACAATCGCTGCTACAATTTAATAAATGTCTAGGGTGCTTTCACATGCCGCAGTTTTGGTGCAGTTTTAACTGCGCTGCAATTAAACTGCCATTATTCCCAACAAGCTTCTTTCAGTTGTCTAAATTGTTCAGAAAGGTGTTTCATATAAGTAATCAATGACTGTGTGTGAAGTCTTGGGGATTACAAACACACTGATTGATTACTCACTTTCCAAACAGTTTAGAGAAGTGAAAAAAGCTTGCTGGTAATAAAGGCAGTTTAATTGGAGCACAGTTAAAAATGCACCCTAAATGTCTTCCCTGTTTTATTCGAAAAAAAAGTATCTCCTTCTATGATCGCTGGACACAAGCAGCATTTCTTCTTTACATATTTTTTACTACCAGTTTGTACTATTTGGTGCTTGATCTCATTTCTATTAATGCAGGATCCTTTATTATCAGTCTTGCTAGGGGCAATAATATCCTTGATGGTATTAGCTCGTCGGTAAGTAATCCCTTAGTCCAGATCCACCATTATCTGTGTTATTTGCTGTAACCAGACCTTTTAATGATCTATTCAGTATAGAAATTTCTTCTGTGATTTCTATCTATCTGCCTGTGTAGGTTTGGGTGTTGGACCAGCAGCGGCTTGCTAATCAGGATTTACTCATTTAACTTGAGTTTCTTTGCCGAAAGGAGAGTTGTGCCTACAACTTCAGGAGGTGAGTGCACAAGTGAATGTGAGAGAATATAGTTTGAAAAAAATCTTGGAAATAAACACTTCTGTGTTTGTGTTATATTGAAGAATTTGCTGTATGGACCTACATTACTTTACAAAAAAGTAAGAAAACCCTTTTCATGAACAAGTGTAGAATCATATTGTATCCTAGCAGTCAAGGTTTCATGATAATGGATTTTTATCTGCGTAATCCAAACCTTTTACCTGATTTAACAAATGCTTACAAGCATGTGCTATAACAAACCTCTGATTTGATGTCTCAGGGGTTTGGTAAAAAGTCCTAGCTGCAGTTTATGTGACAAAACATTATGTGACAGAGCGACCTTGGGCAGTTGCAGGTTTCTGCCAGTAGGTGGAGATCATCAGCACGATACCTGCTACAGACATGTCACCAAAAACCTGGGCTCAGTGGTGGAACGAAACTATTTGGTGTCAGTAGCAATAGGTTACTGGTAGCTAGTATGGCCACCTTGCGGCCAGGTATGGGTTTCCTTTCCCGGGATGGTCATAGCGTTGCGTGGGAGGCTGTCCCCACGTTCCAGTGCCAGGTTTGACTAGGCTTATTACTAGGCTTGGTACAGGTGAGCAGGGGGGCGTGGTTGCTACCTAGATGTTTGGAGCAGCAGAGCTGGGAAGAGAGCTCAGGGCCTCAGAGGCTTAAGGGAAGCCTGGTACAACAGTGAGGGTCTCTGTGTTTGAGCTAGTGGCCACACGGCTGAGGATTTTTTTTATGTGTTTTGTTTTCTGTAAACTGTTTGCCTCAATTAAGCTGGGTGAGGCCATTTTGGACTATTCCCCAGTGTCAGAAGATTTTCTGCCAATATCGGTCTACCAAGGACAGAGATCCACAAGCCAAGCGTGAATCCCCAAGATAGACCAAGATGGTGTCTCAGAGCTATACGGATTCTTAGAAAAATTGCTATATGGCTTACCTACAGTTCATAAAAAGTTGGATCTCCCTCCTATGAGACCTATTGTCTTGGGTATTGGGTCACTTAATGAACCCCTATGTGAATGGCTGGATCTTCAATTGCAGCCTTTAGTACATCGTGTTCCAAGATACTTGCAGGACACTCGTAATGTCCTGACAAGTATGCAGAACTTCATTTGGCAGCCTGGTTACACTTGGGTCAGTTGTGACGTGGAGTCCCTGTACACCTGTATACCACTGGACATCGTTTTATTGGCACTTGATTTTCATTTTTCCAATCACACTGATTTTTCTGAGGATTTACGTATATTTATAACCATGACTGTATGTTTTTTGATGACTCATAATTTTTTTCTTTTTGATAATTTGTATTATTTACAACTGAGAGGAATTTCTATGGGAGCCAAATTTTCTCCTTCTTTAGCTAATTTGGTTATGTCTTGGTTCGAAAGTATGTATATTTTTTCTGACAATAATCCTTTTGTTTGCGACATCCAGTGGTATGGCAGGTACATCGACGACATGTTAATAATTTGGCAAGGGTCTCTTGATAATATTACACATTTTGTTTCTTTTTTTGAATAATAACCCTTTGAATTTAAAATTTACCAGTGACATTCAACATATACAGATTTCTTTTTTTTAGATTTGATTTTGGTTGGTAAACGAGGATTTCCAGTTCAGACAAAAAGTTTTCGGAAAATTATTTCCGGTAATACCATTTTACATTACCGTAGTGGACATCCGAAACATACCCGCATTTCCATCCCTGTGGGAGAACTGACTATGGCTAAACATAACTGTACCTCGGAGGAAGATTATCGAATTGAATCTTAAAATATTCAACACAGATTACGTGCTCGGGGTCATCCCAACTGGGTCCTCGAAAGGGCAATATCAATAGTTAGTACAAAAACGCGGTCACAGTTACTTAGGTCATCAGTAAACAAGAAACAATCGAGCAACAAACCCACTGTTGTAGTTGAGGATAGTGTACATTCATCATACATGAAAAATATTATTCACAAGTACATACCAGTATTATATGATGACAAAATATTACCCAACATTTTATCTCAGGGTTGCCGTGTAGTTACTAGGTGTCCGTTAACCTTAGGTAACTGCACTGCGCCTAGCTAGTTCTCGTCAGCTATTCCTTAATTAACATGGCTAGCACATGTGGATTTTATAAATGTGGCTCGTTTCCATGCAAAACTTGTCAATTCACTAAGGTCACTAAATCTTTTTCAGTACATAAGTCATTTGATATCAAACAGTATTTGAATTGCAACACAAGTTCAGTCATTTATTTAATTCAATGCATACATTGCAATTTATACTATGTTGGTTCAACCTCTAGGAAATTTAAAATCAGAATATGTGATCATTTAAATTACATACATAATCCAGGTGCTAGGACAATCTCTAATGTGGCGCATCACTTTATTGAAGCTCACCATTCCAGTAATACATTTTTTTGAGCATTCGCCATAGAAAAAGTACAGCTCTCTAAACATGGAGGAAATATCTTGCAACGATTAAGGGACAAGAAACCATATTGGATGGTTACCTTGGGTACCATCTGGCCCAATGGTTTGAATATGAGAAATGAAATTCTTTATCATTATTGAACTCCTTTTCCTTTTTTTCTTTCACTTATGTCTTGCTGTTCCCCAGTATATACTTTTTGAAGTATTTTGTATATCTACAGTTGTTTTACAATTTTTTGTTTTATCTTGGTTCCGGTAATTGTTATGCATTTCACTATGTGTATTTTATTCGTATATGTTTTTATGTAATCTTATGCCTAAATGTTTGGCTGTGCGTTGTTCTGTGTAATATGCCGTTTATCCTGATATATATTGTTTGTATATTGGTGTTATTACAGTATTGAATTTTCTTAGGATATTTGGTTGGTCAATATGCACGAATAGGTATATCTCTTTATGATATCTTTGATATGTATGTATATTAGTTATTTAGCAGTAGTTTTATTGTGCATGCGCCGGCGTCTTGCTTGCCCGCTTTTTTATGGGTATTGCTGTAATGCGCAGGCGTTCTCCTGCATTCGGTGGTTATCAAGTGTTTTTATGGTCCTGTTGTGATATATATATTTTTTAATTGAGCTTTTGCTCTTTGGAAGGCAGGGTTTTGTGCATGCGATGCGCGGCCAATCAGGTAAGGTTGAGGTTTATTATTGCCATTTGATTATTGCACATATGGTGACTTTGTGTTTTTTTCTGCATGTTGAAAGGGGGGGGGTTTTCTTTACAAAAGCCGTCACTCCATTCACTTCCGCAATCAAACCTTTTTAAGATTTACATTTTAAAAAAGGACATTTTAAACTGTATCCTGGAACTCGGATATCTTCTTTTTTTTCTAATTAGTCTAACTAGATGTATATTTCGTCAATTTCGAAAAGGGGATGGGTTTGGGGGGCATTAAATTGGTAGAGACAAAGAAACTCAGGTAAAGGGCCAAATCTAGCCCGCCATGATTATTTTATGTGGCTCACAATAGCTTAGACATGGTGCACGGGGATGGACAAGGTCCAGATGTAGAAGGACGGCTACCCAAATTTTTTTCCCGAAATTTAATACCTTTCTTGTAGAGGCATAAGTAAAAGGTAGTGGGTGCCATCTTGGATTGTGGGTTTTGGCACATACTGTAACACCACACTGTTCAGAAACTCACTGGTGATGGCACTGGTCTGACAGTCCTATCCATATCACTGTCCAAGTTGAATAGCCCAGTGCTAAAGAGGTGAAAAGGATCGGCTATTATTGTAGTTATTATACATTTATTGACCATGTGGGGACCAAAAAATCTTGGTGGATAATTGGGTATTTTTTTAGTAACGAAAAAAAAAATAAAAAGCCGGGAAAACATTCGTTTGGTGCTGTGGCGTCTCGGTTTTTTAAAAACATTTTAAGGAGTATTTAAATTTACACTCTTACAGTTATAAAGGAGCCTCAGGGCAACCATAATGCTGATGTGGCCCCCAGTAAAAATAAATGTAACCAACATGCCATTCTATGTTCACACAATGAATTTTGATGTGGAATTTGATGTGGATTTTGCATTAAATCCATATACAAATCTTCATCAGAACACAAATACATTGCTTTTCTTGATTTAACCCTTACTAAATTTCTATCCCCATACGTTAGGTTTGGGAAAAGGGTTCCGAAATTGACATAAATAAGAAATTGATGGGTAAGTCATGAGAATCATGGGGCTCCGTGGAAATGCCAATCGAGCATGGAACTGCTCTATAACTCGTGGCCTTGCTATGTCAGCCCCCCGGGTTTGCCCCCAGTCAGGACGAAAACCCCCTTTAGACCCCACGGGCTAAAGGAAAGCCAGAGGGCGGGAGTTTCCTCTGTCTCCATCGGCACCCCCGCAATACAATCACGAAGGGCACAGCCGGGCATGGCTATTGACAGGTACAATACATAGCAGTACAGCTGAGTCAAGTCCCCATATGAGAAGAAGTTAAAAAAAAAAAAAAAGTGGTAAAAAACACACAAATAAATAACATAAAACATGTACACCACTTTTTCTCCTTTATAAATGGCATTCTCCCCCCCCAAAAAATTGAAACTATGAAAATGTACATATATTTGGTATCGCCGTGTGTAAAATGACTTAACCTATAAATATGTCATGTTATTAAACCCGCAAGATAAATGCCGTAAAAAAAAAAAAAGAAATCGGCGATATTTTGGGGCAAAATGATTATTTGATAGTGGGTTTCGGAGGACAGCTCTCTTTTCAGAGTGATGTTATCAAAAACTGAAAATACACGGATTTTTAAAAACAAAAGACATGGATCTTAAAGGATCTTAAAATTTTAAAAAAATAAAAAAATTGCATGTAGGTAGAGCAGTTATTTACAACGGGTAAGAAATAAACGTCGGAAAAATTGTGAGGCGTAAAGGGAGTGATCAGTAATTATTTTTTATCTCTTTATGCATCAGGGGAGATTTGTTGCTCTCACAGTTTCCCCCTAGTTTTAAAATGGATGAAAATTTAACCCCCTTTTGCAGAGTTTTAAATTTTTGCTTATTTAAAACTCGCAAAATGGGTTAAATATTATGCCAGCTTCTATCAAAAAATGTGTGAAGTGAGAGCAACAAATCTCCTGTTGCATTAAGATAAGAGAAAAAATTAATGATCACTCCCGTCAGCCCCCAAGTTTTCCCGAGTTTATTTCTTGACCTGTTGTAAAAAAGCCCCTACCTACTTGCTTTTGTTATTTTTAAGAATTCGAAGTCCCTTTTAAAATCCATGTCTTTTGGTTTTAAAAAATCTGTGTATTTTCAGTTTTTGTTTTAACTCAGTCTGAAAAAAGAGAGCTGTCCTCTCGAAAGCTCACTATCAAATATACTCAGTTAGCCTCTAAAAGGTATTGCTGTTTCTTCACTCTTTCTACTTTCTATGGCTAAAACGTACGCATTATATAGTAAAAAACAAACAAAACCAGAATTGTGTTTTTGTTACTTGTTGACTAAAAAAAAATTAAAAGCAATCAAAAAATATATAAATGGGCCCAAAGGGGGGTAAAAAATGAAAGGCAGTTTGTCCCACCAAAAATCCCTTTTAAGTCTTTTACGGAAAAAAAACTTATGTCTATTAGAAGAAAGTGATGCAAAAAATGATTTTATAATAAAAACATAAAAAAACTAAATCAATTGAACATCATTGTAATTGTATCATCCCACAGAGTAAAACTAACATGTTATTTATACTGCACGATGACCACTATAAAAAAATAAAAGTAAAAACACTACCGGAGTGCTGTATTTTTTTATTGCTTCCCTTAAATGATTTAAAAAGGGGTGAAAAAATCATTTCCCCTTAAAATGGTCCAATAAAAATGTCAAATCATTCTGCAAAAAACAAGCCCCCACACAGCCCATTCAAAAGAAAAATAAAAAGTAATGGCTCTGACTATGGGTCATAAAAAATATGTAAGGCTATCGCTGTAATATATTTCCTGCTCGTAAATCATGTGTCATTTTTCCACACAGTGATCTGTAAAAAAAATAAAAAAAAAAATACAGGATTGTGTATGTTGTATCCCCGCTCCCCAAAAAATTTTATAAAAAAAAAATCAAGCATATATGAACCCGAAAATGGTCAAAGAAAATGTCAATAAGTGAAAAAAATAGCTTGTAAATACAAAAAAAATAAGTTATTGTTATGTCAGACTTTACAAAATAAAAACACTTTTTTCCAAAAATCATTTTAATTTCATGAAATACATACAACATAAAAAAGTATATGAAATTTACAAATTGAATGTATGACCCCCTTGTAAATTAAAATGTTATTTTAAATACTGTATGGCGAATGCTGTAAAATGAAGCACGAAAAACAATGGCAGAATTGCGCTTTTATTCTCAATTTTTATGGTCCAATGCTAAAAAAACTGTAAAATACATCTGGGCCCAAAATCCAGAATACACCCATAGATGAATTCCCTGAGGGGCATTGACTCCAAAATGGGGTGACTTCCGGAAGGTTAAATCTTTTCTGGTACTTTGGAGACTTTGCAAATGTGACATCATACCAACCAAAATCTGCATTCCAAAAGTCAAATAGCGCTTTTTGTATGCCCTGCCATGCGCCCAAACAGCAGTTTACACCCATATATAGGGCATTGCCGAACTTGGAAGAAATTGTGTAACAAATTTTGGGGTTCCTTTTTTTTCCCAGAATTTCTCGTAAAAATGAAATATTTTCAACTAAAATTGCAGATTGTTGGAAAAAAAAATATTTTTCATTTTCACAGCCTAATGCTAAAAAATGTGTGAAACACCTGTGGGGTCAATATGCTCACTACACCTCTGGGGATGTAGTTTCCCAAATAATTTTTTTAGTAGTACTCATTAGAGTGAGTCATTTATGGGGGTATCAAACGTATCAAACATACAGGCCCTCAAAGCCACGCCAGAACTGGACTGGTCCCTAAAAAAATCTGTATTCCAAATTTTCTTGAAAATTTGAAAAATTGCTACTAAATTTATAAGCCCCCTAATGGCATAAAAAATAAAAAGACATTTAAAATATTATGCTAACATAAAGAAGACATATAGTAGATGCTAGTTATAAACTATGTTGAAGTTTTAAAATGACAAATTTTTCTAAATTTTAACGACATCTTGAAATTTTTCACAAATAAACAAGTATTGTATGGACCAAAATTTATTACTAACTTAAAGTACAATGTGTCACGAGAAAACAGTCTCTGAATCACATGGATAGGTAAAAACCATTAAAAAGTTATTCCCACGTAAATTGACTTGAAAAATGGGGCTTTGTCATAGAGGTCAAAACTGGTTGCAGCGGTAAGGGGTTAAATTAAAAAGCTGCATGTCAGTCCACTCAATGTGGAATTTCCTGGTGTGGGTTTAAGCAAAAAGTTATGGAAAAAAATTAAGGGATCGTTCACTTCTTTGACATGGAATTCACTTGAAATGGTCTTCAAAATTCAGTGTGTGAACATACCCCAATGGTGCTCATCTTGCTGAAGGAGATGACGCAGAAAGAATTTCACTCACAGTCCATTGTGTTACAGGAACATTTTAGGCTATGTTCACACGGCTTAAACTGCGCTCAATACGGGGTAGAGATACGTCCCAGTCATTACGTTAATCCACAGTTCTCATAGAGAACTATGAATTATGCCTCCTTTCCCCGCTTGCACAATACGCCACAGGGAGAGATAAGTGACATGTCAATTACTAGCGGTGACTATGCGGCGCTAGTAATGACTGTCTATGGGGCTGGCGGGCTGCCCGCCCCGCGGGAGCTCGCGCTGATGGGTGCGAGCTCCCGAAGTCCTGGCGTAATTATGGCGTGTGAACATAGCCTTACTTGCAAACGGTCCTTGAAACTTGCTGAAGGACAATATAAGCAATTGCAAAGTATGTAGCAGTTCTGACTTACAACAGCTGCAGCTGCTGGTTCTGATGCGGATATTATCAATGTATAGTCTCCGTCTCTGGACCTTTGCATCAAAGGTACAATGTGACGCAGTCTCTGCACTTACACAAGTGCTTCACACTTATAATATTCCAACTTCCGAAGCAAAAGTTCTTCTTGCCTACTAGCTGTATCCAGCTACTCTAAAGGGGTGTTCCGGGCCCCAACATTGCTCGTTTGTCCATTGGGTATATAAGTAAAAATAGAAACGAGACTCATACTTACCTCTCAGACCCTCCCGTTCACTCCCGGCTGCAACCACCTTTCAAGAGAGTCAAAGGACTGCATCACCCACAAACACTGCTCACTGCTCACAGGGTTAAACTCTTTAACAAAACACTGCTCTTCAGCAATCACAGGGTAAACCACTTTATCAAGCCTATGGATTCTTAGAGAATACAAGGACCAAACTTACTAAAGTTTTATGCTTTAATAGACAAAAGGTACAGTGCTTACAAAAAATGCAAAGATAAAATTGTATCACATACATATATACAATAAAAGTTATAAAATAAAAGAGAGAAATTTCAGAAAAGGCCTAATACTTACGATGTAGCATGTTTCCTCTTCCTTGGAGCAAGGAAGAAATTGGAACACAGCTCAGACGATGGCTGAACCCTACACTAGGAACATGTTTTTTTCTGTTGCAACCATATTTTATAATATCCTACCCCAGTTCAGATTTCATATCTGCCCATCAGTTCATTAAGGTCATTTGTTGTCCCTGAGTGGATGGATAGGTGATAAGGGGGAAGGACCAAGAATACCTAATTGTATATGTTCTTGTACCATTGTAATATGGTTGGGGGATGTTAAACTCCAGGCTTCATGTCAAGAGTCATACTTGAAGATAACCTGTTACTCCCACCCTCAATGAACTAAGCCTAGTGCTTTCTGACCAGAATTTATGATATTTGTAATTAGTGGAATATATACATCACACTTCTATTAGAATATATACCAAAAACAGCGTATGTTGTCATCCTTAAAAAACTTTATTTATTTTGTTAATTCAAAATATAAAAGACACAAGATATGAAACGAAAAAATCACAAGACAGTTCTAGAGTGACTCTCATGCACTTTAAACACAATGCATAAGCATCACTCCAGACTTTCCTTGTATTTTTTTCTGTTTAAATCTTGCTCTGTGTTTTGTATTTATAAAGTATTTAATGTTTTGAAAAAGGGTATTCCTATTGCATTGATTAGCTTTAAAGGGGTTTTCTCGCTACAAAGATCATATCTGTAATGGTGAGGACAGTAAAAATAGGCACTTTTGCAATTGATTTGCATTACCTAAATCATTTAGTATAGCAGCTATGAGCTAATCTGTGTGTTCTACACCTTGAACTGCAGCCTGGTGTCGGGCCATGCCATTTTGCTGTGATTGGCTGACTGATATTTAGTTCAGCCTGTTGGGGCACACCTCCTGTGCTGTGATTGACTGGATGCACTCTGTACTTATTCCCCTCTGGGCTGTGGAAAATGAAAGTGAAACTAGCCTTCTGTGATGGCTGTGTCTGTATAATAAAGGCTGTCTTAGCTTCTTTCTCTGCTTATCTCCCAGCTTTATGTGAAGGAGTCTCTAGATGCTAGATTCACTCTCCCCCCATATAGCACAGCCTTATGCAGTCTGTTCCCCTCTACCTCTTGTCTGATAACAGAGAGGGAAGCAAAGTGCATTCCTCACATTTATTTAGTTATTTCAGGATGTATAACTGTTAACACCAATGCAGGTGTTCTGGTTACAAGGAGCTTGTCGAGGGAGGTGACAGCTCTGCAGACATGAGAACTGATCATTGAAGGAAGTCTGCAGAGCTCTGACATCCTCTCCCTTCCACTGCTCACATAGAATGATGATATCACCAGTCTTCAGTGAGAGAAGACCCGCCTACTAGGAGGAGAGACAAGGCTACTGGGAGGAGATACCCGCCTACTGGAAGGAGAGACCCGTTCCTGGATTTGAAGCTGTAAGAGACAGAAACAGCTCAAGTCTGTGAAAGCGTCTGATGATAGAACCCCTTTAACTCCTTAAGGTCTAAGCCTGTTTTGACTTAAGTACCAAGCTCTTTCTGTTTTTAAAATCTAACATTGTGTCACTATATCCAGGAATAACTGTAATGGTTTTACCTATTCATGTGATTTTAAGATTGTTTCCTTTTGACACAGTGTACTGTAAGTTAGCAATTCATTTTGGTTAAAATAATGTTTGTTTATTTGGAAACATTTTTTTCAAAGTTTAAACATCTCTGGGAGTAAGACATATAGTCATACCAAACAAAATAGTAAATAACATCTACCATATGCCTACTTTATCTTGTCATAATTTTTTTAACATTTTTTTTTTTTTTAGGACAATAGGGGGATATTACATTTTGTAGCACATCTTAACATTGTCAAGAAAATTTACAACACAGATTTTTTTAAGGACGAGTCCAGTTCAGAAGTGGCTTTGAGGGGCCTGTATGTTAGCTCCCCCCCCCCCTATGTAACTGACTCCATCTATGAAACTGCACTCCTCAAGGTATTCAAAACAACATAGAAAAACTAAGAAAATGGAAACAGCTCAACCCAGCGTGCTCGGCAATTGCCGTCCCTCTCGACAAGCCGAATTCTTAGCACAAAAACTGGAGAAGTCAGCGCCGCATAATCATCAGTAAAAATTGGCTTTTATGGAGAAAATAGTTTCATAAAAAAGATATATAATCCAAAGACACGGCCACAAACGAGATGACAAAAACGAGATCTAGCTTACACGTTTCTGACCCTCAGGTCCTTAATCATTGCTATGAGGGTGCATTTCTTGTGGACTGAAGTGTACTTTTTATTGGTAACAGTTTGAAAATACATGTGACTTTTTTTAATCACTTTTATTCCAAATTTTGGTGTTTAGTTTTTTTTCTTCTATGGTGTTCAGCATAAGGGATAGGATAAATGATGTTGTATTTTAATAAATTGGACTTTTATGGACGCACCAATACCAATTATGTGTAACTTTTTTATTATTTAATTTTTTTTATTTGTAGATTGACAAAAGGAGGGAGATTTGAACTTTTTATATTTTTTTATACTTTAGAACCAGGACGGTTGACCAATACAGGGCACGATCACTAATACAGTCTTTTGAATTGAATAAACAATGCAATAGGGTGTGCATAGAAAACATGGTGGCAATAAAAGCCGTCACAAGGCTTCCAGCCATCATGTAAACCGATTTGGGACCCCACAATCTCACCTTGGGGGTCCCAATCACTGTTTCTCATTCACTTAGACGTCGCGGCCGCAATTTGGTTAAACAGCATGGAATGAAGCCGGCTCAATTTTGTGCTGTTACTAGCAGGTGTCAGCAACAATTAGCTGACACCCCGCTACATAGCCCTTATCTAAACTAGGAAGTACCTATATGTCCAATGTTGGTATGGGGTTAATAATAAAATAGTATGTGGTAAGTTCCTTAACTCCCTCTAGTGGTGACTGATAAACAGTGGGGCAGATTTATAAATACCATCTAACTCTTAGCTTATGTTCACAAGGCTTAATTGCGGGACGTATTTCCCGCCACAATTATGCCATGGGAACGGGGGTGGGAGCGGGGCAAGGGGGCTGCCAGCCCTCCGGCCCCATAGACATGCATTATTCTCGGCACGTATATGCCGTGAATAATTGACATCTCACTTCTCTCTCCGCTCGCCACAGTGTGCGAGCAGGGAGAGGAGTCGTAATCCATAGTTCTCTATGAGAACTGTGGATTAAAGTAATGACTGGGACGTATTTCAGCTGTAATTCGCACAGTACGGCACGAATCACGGGCTGAAATACATCCCAGAATAAGCCGTGTGAACATAGCCTTACTGTAAAGTTAGATTAGACAATCTTGTAATTTGACGCATTTATCATAGTTTTGACAAATCTGGCAAATGTTAGAACTGTCTAGTATAACTTTACACCTTTTCTAAGTTTGCCTACTTTATACCACTAATTGCAGCAAAATTTTGGAGCACATTAACCTTTTCCTATCTTTTGTTAAGTAGGATGTAACAATTAAAAAATGCCATTCCATTCCTATATTTATTTTCTTTTATATTTTATGATGTTTATTTGAAGTTTATTTGGCACTGGCAAATGTGGATTTGATTATTTCAGGCAATAAAAGTCGTTTTACTTGAAAATAACCGTTTTCATCAAATTTCATAGGATTTCTGTGGGCGGACACAAATGTTTTATTGGATAGGAAAAGGTTAAATGAGTTGTCTCACTACAGGCTTTCAGCCTACTTCAAAAATCCTATGCTGCCAGACACACTGAATTCAGGGGCGTGCTTCTTGTCTGCCTCTTCCCCCCCCTTCTCCCCTCTCCTCAGCACACAGACAGCTCTCCTCCTCCGACTGCAGTAACTTCTATACAGCAGGGAGAGGGCGAGGGGGTTTGCTGCCAGAGTTAACCCTGTGTGTGCCTGCCTAGGTCTGCTGTAGGCTGCTCACTGATGGATCAGCTGCACTGTCAGCTCCACAGAGTCAGGAGACAGCAGGGAGAGGGCTGATCTATGAGTGGCTATGGAGCCAGAGGTCTGTGGAGCTGTGTATGCTAATAGCAGAGCAGGGGGGGGGATGTAAAGGTTCCTATACCCCCTGCTCAGCATACAAATCTCCAGGACATCTCAAGCAACAACAAACAAACCCTGTCAGAACAGACACAGGGCAGCTGTGAAGTGAGTTACTATAATCCCGATGTGTCACTAATACAGCAGAGCAGGCAGAGCAGGGAGTGATATGAACCGTTCACATGCCCCCCTGATCTGTTCTATTAGTATAGTCAAAGCTCCACAGACACATCATGATTATAGTAACACACTTCACTGCTGTCACATCAACTGCCCACAGATCAGCCTCACCTCTGCTCTCCTCAATCTGTGTAGAGAGCAGGAGGGAGCAGGCACACACAGGGTTAATCCACACAGACACAGAAGCCAGAGCCCTCACCCTCCCTTCACTACAGAAGCATATTGTGCGGGAGGGGCTCTGTGCTCCAACCTGTATTCATAAGGTGATGAGTCATCAGCACTGACAGCCAGTGAGATAAAAATCAACAGGTCAGCTGCTATAGTGATTTCAGGAGCTGATGCACTCCTACTACCAGGGATAACTCAAAATCAGTAGGACATTTGTAATGAACATATATTGCAAAGCTGCTTGTTTTTTTTAAAGATCTTTTAATTAAAACCCAATCATTGTAGCGAGACAACCCTTTTAAAAGCTGCCCCCTTCCACAAAGCCATGCCTGTTTCATCAAACGAGGTTCAGAAGTGTCTAGAAACTGTCTAAGACACACAATAAAAGCTTGTACTCCATTCGTTTTGCCACAAATTGTGCCAGAATTCTGGCGCAGTTGCCTTGATAAATGTTCCCCAATATGTTTTGAATTAATGTCTATGAAGGGCATTGGAGCTCTGTATCAGAAAAAAAGGAGTTCTGTCCCGGATAAGTATATATAATGAAATCAGCAGAGGAGTGTGGAACTTAAGCATTCACTTAAGCCTTCACTTTCTGTACTTACAAAAAACATGTGTCACGGACATAAACCTGTCAGACGTTACCTGATTTATGCATCCATCTGCACAGTAGAAGCCCATGAATAAAATACAATAGCTATCTGTATCTGTTTTTTGATATAAAGAGGTATATGTCCCAGGTAGGAATGATGTGAACAAAGCTTAATAACTTACGGTGATACAATTGGAGGAGTAAGAAAACAAATGCAGAAATATACCAATGTTTAGGGGTAAAAAAGGGAACATAAACATAAAAGTAGGTAAGAGACTAAGGGTATGTTCACACAATGTATTGCGGCGCGTACAGTACGTGTTGCAAAACATTGTGTGTTTCGGGAGCTCGGCGCGGGGGTGGCAGCAGCCCGTCGGCCCCATAGACATGTCATGTCATAGACGTGACTTGTCTCCCCGCGAATTTCCACACGTATTAAGCGCAGTACGCTGGGAAATACGTGGCGAAATGTGCCCCAAAATAAACCATGTGAACATACCCTAAGAGAAAATAAGAATGTACAAACAATACAGTATGTCCCTATACAACAGAGTTTCCAAGAATAACATCTTGGGTTTTCTTTTTTTTCTTAGGATACTATACTATAAATATATACTATAAATATGGTTTATTTCTTTGTCAGCTCTTGTCTTTGTACCACATTTATAATCTGTTGTATTATACCTAAAGAATGCATGATTCCTGCCAATAGCTGGGCCTGTGTTAGAAATAAATTTGTTTCCATGTGTTGTGTGTTCTCAGCTCAGAAGAGGTGATCCTGACAGAAAGTAATTGTAGTAGATTAAATAATTGAGTGAGTCTCTTACTATTTATGCACATAGAAACACAGAGAAAAGTAGATGGGATTTTCCAAACCCTTTGGACATGTAACATGAAAAAAATCTGTGCTGAAAATAAGAATTCTGTGCATTTTTAAAGGGGAAGCCATCCTTGTATATTAACTATGCCAGAACCTCTCAGTGCAGAACTTAATGAGGAATTCTAGAAGTTTTTTTCCTAGAAGAACAATATTAATTGCATGTAGGATGTAGGAAAAAAGAATTATAGTATACAGCATTTCATAAAGAGAAAGCAATTTTGTTGGGTCGTAAAAAAAGTCTTATTACTCTCTTGTATTTTTACATGGTTTTACATCAGAATGCATTACCACTATATTTAGGATCTGTGTCATATCTCTGGTGTACTGATGTCTTCTCTGTTCTTGATTTACTACATCTTTTTATTACATTTATATTATTGTCCTACTTGGTAACCTGTTTTGTACTTCAAGTATAACTGTGTAAATGAATGGTACAAGCTCCACCTTTATCCCCTTGAAGGGGTTTTGCCAAGAAGTGATATTCTCACCTAGCAGACTGAACCTTCCTCTTGAGTCTTGAAAAAAGGGGCGTTGTGTTTGTGTTTAAAAAACAAGTGCCTCCTCCATGATGTCATCACACCACCTCCCATGCACGCTCCCGAGGCTGATATTCATAGTCTCTGTAGTTGAGCAAACATGTTATTTGGATAAACCACAGAGGATAACTGTATTGTGCACAAGCTATGCAGGTTTTATGTTCTCCCTCTAATCTACTCAGGAGAAAAGATAATATCCAAGCAGGCAGCATTCACAAACTGCTGCAGGGGGGGAGAGAGGAGGGCTGAGCATGTTTACGCAGATAATTACATTACAACCAGTGGATTCTCTATACAGCAGAAACAGGCTTTGTTCTCCACCTTCCTTCAAAGCTTGTTCATCTGCCCCGCCATCAGATAAGAAGTGCAAACAACACAATCATGACCAGAGCAGGTCATAGTTAATGTAAACAGTCAGGAA
This sequence comes from Phyllomedusa bahiana, assembly GCA_025379985.1. Classification (NCBI taxonomy): domain Eukaryota; kingdom Metazoa; phylum Chordata; class Amphibia; order Anura; family Hylidae; genus Phyllomedusa; species Phyllomedusa bahiana. The sequence continues at coordinate 125,662 of JAODAL010001598.1, forward strand.
ACTAAGGCTGACTAAGCCAGACTGCAGAATATACCATAGAATGTACCATAGAATATACTGGGAAACTGCAAAAAAATTCCAAGTGGATCACAATATGAAAAAAAACTTACTTGCATATTTTTTTTTTACATCATTCACTCTTCAGTATAAATGATGTGTACTCGGTATTCTGCAGGTTGATACGATTCTGGCAATACCAAATATGTAGGGTTTCTGTTATGTTACAGTACCATAAAAAAACTAAACATATTCTATTTTTAAAATTTGTGCCACAATGCCACTTCCTGCGACCAATAACTTTTTTGCACTTCCACCCATAGAGTGAGGGGACAATTTTTTTCTTGCGGCCTAAAGTGTATATTTTATTGGTACCATTTTGGTATAGATATGACTTTTGTGATCACTTTTATTCCAATTTTTAGGGGACCTGAAATGACCAAAAAACTCAACAATTTTGGCATGTGGAATTTTTTTCTTCTACGGGTGTTCAACGTACAAGTCTTTTCCCTGAGTCCAAGGAACAAAACCATATAAGGTGGTCTGGAATGTAATATTAGATGAGTTATACAATGTATATATATATATGGAAATAATAACTTTATAAGTTACCCATGTACTAAACCATGTTAAAATGAATAATTTTCTAAATATTATGTGTGGGCTTTTATTTACATCAACCATAAGTACTTTATATTGTTCATCACTTCCATAGTTCTACTGACAACAGTAGAAAACTTTGTATCCATTTTGTTTAACTTTATCATAATGTTATGTTTTACTCTGCTGTTCTCACTTTTTTCAATCTGTCATGCTAAATTAGTGACAGACATGCTGTTTGCAGGGGTGTGTCACTTATTCTATAAAGTTTTGCAGCATTTACTATCCAAATCTGGCAGCACGCAGCCCGTCCAGTCAGTCATAAATTCACTTTATTAATGAGCAGCTGCTAGCTCCGCCCACTCTTTGTTGATGGACAGATCTGTACATAATACTGTGAATCTGTAGAAAACTGTCAATAGGTGACAAGTGCTGGAGCCAGCAGCTGCTTATGAATAATGTGCACTCATTTCTGGCAGGACGGCTACATGTACCTGCTGCAAAACTACTGTACATTACAGAATTAGTGACACTGAAGGAAGCATAAGCTATGTGAAACATTCCCTTTATGGACCTTTTTGGTCATACACTGCAAATATGTTTTGGGATACCTTGAAAAAGGTATCCTAATGGGCACCACAGCTGAGCAATAGGACTATGTAGAGCAAAGGTTGTCTCTTTTGGACTACATTGGGTTTATTTCATGGTGGTATATATTTTATGTGCCATGATGGAAATTGTGGAAGAACATGTTTTTCTGCCCAGCTCATAAAGAGTAGATCACTGTGAAATAGACCAAATGTAGTTCAAAGGAGACTATGTTTGGTCTGTAGGACCTTATAGTTCCACCTTAGTATGCGTAAGGCTATTTCTACATAGTTTAGTTAAAATACAGTTGGAAAATTTTTTGCACAAAAAAACGCAGTCGGATTTCCCGCCGGTCCCATACATTGGGGCTACGGGAATCCGATGGAAGGTAGAACATGTTCTCTCTTCTGCTGGACGGACAGCAGTTTAGAAATCTTCAGTAAAAAATTCATGTTGTGTAGATTACGGCACAGATTTTCTATTGTGGTCTATTGCGTACTGGTTACAGTCGAATTTTTGGCAGATTCTAAATACTGAATCCACTATAAATCTGATCAAAACCCTGTGCTGTGTAGACATAGTCTAAGGCCATGTTCACACGGCTTATTTTGCCGCGTATTTTGCCGTGTATTTTGCCGCGTATTACGCGCAATACGCAGTGAAATGCACACCGCAATTACGGTAATCCATAGAGAGCTATGGATTACCCGTTGTCCCCCCGTGCGTACAATACGATCGTATTGTATGCGTGGGGAGATAAGTGACACGTCAATTGTTCGCGGCGATTACGTGCCACGAACAATGCATGTCTATGCACGCTGGCCCTCCGTGATTCTGGAGTACGCTCTGATCCCTAAACACACTGCGTTTTGCTGCGCGTACTGTACACATGGCAATACACCGTTTGAACATACCCAAAGGGTGCGTTTACACAGCAAAGACCAAATACCGGACGGATTTGCCGAACAGTATTTTGTCTTTTTTTTGTCACGTAGGGACGGCTTTTGTCTGTGGTTTGCAGATTCAAGCTGTCTCCGATAACCGAGCAGAAGAATGAACATGTTCTAAGTTTTTTCGGAACGCCAGCGGTGTAAAAAACCGTGCGGCGGAAAATCCGTGCAGTGGGAATTGCTGCACGGATTTTCTATTGAAGTCTATGGGGGAACGTTGCTTGCCGGTTTTCAGACGGTTTGTAAAAACCACAAACCGTCTGAAAAACTGACAACCTGTGCTGTGGGGACAAGCCCTAAGAGTACCAACCCACAGTAATAAGAATGTAGTAAGTAGAACGCTATGACCCCTGGTTGTAGGCAGCTAACGGAACATGTTGCTAGAGCGCTAAGTGAATCTCAGTGATAGACCCAACTAGGAAAGTTGATTTGGTCTAATATTTATTACAATTTACAATAAATATTAGATCAAGTCAACTTTCCTAGTTGGGTCTATCACTGAGATTCACTCAGCGGTCTAGCAACACATTCCGTTAGCTGCCTACAACCAGGGGTCACAGCGTTCTACTTACTACACTCTCCTTGGCGTCTCTTGTGGTCGTTTGACGGGAAACGGGCCGGAGCAGCTTTGTTTGCACTGAAGTGGTGAAAGTTACTCAGCGTGCTGTACTGCGGATCATACAGCTAATCTAGGTGAGCACCTATCTTGTCACTACCAACAGTGCTCGTAGCGAAGGATTTCACCTGCGCTTTTTCGCTTCTGTATATCTTGGAGCCTTGAGACCTGGGAGGAGTTTTCTATCTACAGTAATAACAATGGAAGTAAATAAAAACAAAATAAAACTCCTTTTTCTATATGGAAATTGCTAGCAAGCAATATTCTGTCAATATTAAGTACTTGTTCTCAGGTCATAAAGCATGACACATCAATATATTAACAATGTGGCACATGTATTCACACAATCCATAACTAAAATATGTTTTAATATAGTCTGTAAACAGCATCTAAAAAATCACAGATTACCACTACTATTCCAGCGGTTAGAAAAAAGCCCATATAAAGAAAAACTCACAGATTAAAGACTAGAAGGCCTTAATTTAAAATATAACTTTTAATAACATCAGCTAAAAAAATCCTACCATTCGCTACTTAACACATCCAAGACACAAATATCCAATACAAAGGACACTATTCTCATGAGGTTAAATAAATGCCAAAAATATTCCTCATATTCCTTAGACTAGTATTCTCATCCTAGTCAAAAAAATGACAAATTTGTTTGCATATAGCAGGCAGTCTCAACAATCTTTAAACAGATAAGGACCCAACATTTTTTTTATCCACTATCATGGATATACATTATCCTTGCCCTATTCTAGTACCTGCAAGTATTCGTCCTGAAAGGGACGGACCCATCTACTGGAGGCTCACCCCACCCTATTAACACCCTTTTCCTAAATAGGACCAGAAAAAATGAGGAATATTAGATAGATAATAAATATATAGTTAGTTGCTCATATTATGTTCCTCAGATGAATACCAATCCAATAAACCCGACGCGTTTCCCCCCTTATGATACATAGGGGTTCCTCAGGGGATCTTCACTCATGGCATACTTGGGATAGACCCTCAGTGGAGCCCTTCCCAGTCTTACATAGATAAAGCTATTATGGCTTGGTATATAACGGATAAGAAATGAAAAAGTCAATAACAGCAAAACGGTAGAACTGAAGCATACTTGATGTTTGGTAAATATATCTGTATGTTTTTATATACGTTACTTTTTAAACACTGGTTATTTCTAGCTCATGCTCACCTTTTGCTTTACATTTCTGATGTATTTGAAATTTTAAAAAAGATGTCGCTGCTCCATTGACAAACCACAATCATTTCAGTGACAGACTAAGGATATGTTCACACGGAGGATTTGGACGCTGTTTCTGTGGATGGCTTCAATGATGAATCTGCCTCAGAATCAGCCTCCAATTTGACGGTAAGCTGATTCATATCATACTCTATGTAAAAACAGCATCGTCGCCAACAATACTAAAGTATAGAAGGCAGAAATCTTCCTCAGGCATTAAGCTTTGATTCCTTATTGAAATTTCACACTTGCAAGCACAGAATTTCCAATGAGGAAATGAAGCTTTTTCGGCGCTGACACTTTCAGCGCTGAAAGGACATTGTGTGAACGTGCCTAAACACTTTCATCAATTTTAATCTTTAAGGATATATTTACAGGACCAACCTTTTTTTGGGTCCATTAAATAGATCCTGAAATACTGATTTTTTTCGTTTTATCACATTTAACTGATGTCTGGAGCTTTTTTTTTAAAAAAAAAAAAGTATTCAATTTAAAGAAAAATTCCATGTCCTCTCTTAAAACATTCACAATTGTGAAAAAAAAAAAAAGCATATAAATAGCTGCGATACAACAAGCATTCATATACCGTCCGTCAGTCACACCGTGAAATTGAACATATTGTATTTCTGCCTCGTCAGTGCAATCAGGTAAGAGGAGGTCAGGGGCGTATCATTAGCATGGTGTAATATCTTTCTGGGGAACAAGGAAAGGTAAAATGCTGAGCGGGCAGGATCTGGCAGTAAGGCTGCGAGGCACCCCGGGATGCAAAAAATCCACAGCTTGTTTGGTGTAAGCAACTAATTAAAGCAGCGAATTTCAGACCTGAGGGTCCTTTCATGAACAACATTAACCATTAGCGCGTCCTTGTCTTCTATCGCTGGAGGCAGATGTACAACCATGTTCAGAACATAATAACTTAGGATGTGTCTGAAACGAACATTCTTTCTGAGATATAGCAAGTGATTAACGTTCCAACATATGTAATGTAATGAATATCAGATGGGGGTTTTTTAGTGCGGGGCACTCATTAAAAATAAATACTGCAGGGTTCATATTGTCATCAAATGTGTTTGTTCTCTTCTTACATGAAACATATCAAGCTCCTTGCATGCTTAAATAAAAAGGATTATGCTTAGAGCAAATTACTTCAATATATATTTGTTGACATTGTTTGTCTCATTTATGGCACAAAATAAATAGAAATCTTAAGAAATTAAAATGGAGTAATTTGTGGGGAATTATTTCAAAGAAGTCAGTAATAAAGGAATGGGCAAAGAGGGATGATAAAAAGACACTGCCTTTTCAAAGGGGAATCTTTTTTTTCTGTTTCTGATGCAAAAAGAATGCGCTTATATAAGTTGATTTTATAGGATGTGCTGAAGTTGTACTGGGGCTAATGACCCCGGGGCAACGCTGAGTCGCCGCCCTGCCCCCCCAATCTTCCCCCAAATTTTTCCTTGATCCCCACCCCCCTTGAAGCCCCCCCATGATGAACGACACCTGTTTGGTTTAAAATTTGGGCCACAGCAGCCGTTTTATTTAACAAAAATACCATAAATAAAACAAAACAGTTAAAAACATATAAATCTGTAAACGGTATATAAATAATATATGTAAATAAATAACCTCCAGTATAAAAATAATCACCTCTGCCCTTTCCTCCCATGTACATATATTTTTATATCAACACTAAAAAACCCCGAAAAACATTTATAACCACAGTACCAAACATGGACGAGGTCCTTGGACCCCCAAAAGACCGGCGTCCAAAAACCCCCAAAAGGAAAAACCCCCATTTTGCCCCCAGCCGTACCCACTGGTCGGAGGCCAAAACCCATCTCTTTGGCCCTCTATTTGCTCCCGGGATAACACCCCAAAGAGCCCCCTTGCCGGGGCCCTCCAAATTACCCAAATTGAGGGAATCCTACCCCCAAGGACTCCCTCACCAATTTTCTCCACCCCCTCCAAGGGAACCCCGACCGCCCGGCCCCCCGTGAATAAATAATCCCCAGCAACCAAAAAATTTCCGGGAAAATTCCCCCCCAACCCCACCTCCTACGCTTAACCCATTTTAAAGGGGGGCGGGTGGGACTGCCCCCCATGTGCTCGTGACTGCTTTCCGGGGGAGGGGGCCTTAAATACGCCCCCCCCTCGCCGGGCTCCCCCCCGGCAGCCCCGGGCTCATGACGCGCTCCGGGCCCCGGGCACGCTACCCCTCCGGCCCCCCAGCGTGCCGGTCAGCCGCCCTCCCCCATGGGGGCGTGGCCCCCGGGCCGGGCGCTGCCTGGCCCCAAAGCAAAGTCATAACATGGGGCCCCAATTATCTCAGGATTTAAAATATAATCTCTTAAAATGGCGGGGAAAATTTTTCGTTCTCTTAAAGGGGTTTTTCTCCCACATTTATTTCTTACCCCAGTCCTGTTTTCTTGGTTTTTTTGAATTCGGGGTGGGTTTTTCTGCTTCCCTACGCTGCAGTAGACGCCGTTGTAGCTATGCAACCAGTGTGGCAGCCCATCAGTAGAGTCAAACAGGTCTGTAGCTTAGGACCCGGGGGAGCTGAAACAGCCCAACAAGAAGGGGATTTCTCAGATAGGTAGGGGCACTGTTAATGGACCATATTGCAAAATGACTTGTTTTTTTCAAGATCTTTTAAATAAAACAATCCCTTTTGGCGGGGACAACCCCTTTAAGGTCCACGTCTGCCGCCTCAGCGCCTTTTACACAGTTGAATCATATTTTTATGACCACTTTCTAGTTTTGAGGTCAGCAGTGTGTAGCTCATGAAGAAAGTCATTTCTCACAAGCTGGCTTGGTGGATATACAAGGTGTGTGATATCTGCACACATATCTCTCGCGAGATGTTTTTGTGGCATTCTCTGGGCCTATTCATCAATGTGGAAGGCACTTTCAACTGATTTACGTATAAATTTATCCTTGCAGATCTAGTACACCCATACATGCTTATTGTTTTTCTGTGGAGGATGGGTTCTTCCAGTAAAAAATTTTGATAGGTCACATGACTAGAAATGTCCGACATTGGTTGGAAGAGCCTGACCAAGGTTCCCAAGTCCTACCGTGGACACCTAATTCCGCAGACTTGAACCCAATTGATCATCTGTGGGACCAACCCGATTGTCGTGTTTGCTCTATGGATCCTCCCCCACGAACCCACCGGCAGCTGTGGGAGGAACTCATCATGGCTCCAGATACTTATGACAACATACAAGGACTTTACTGAATCACCCGTCGAGGAGCTTTCCATGCTGCACATGGCAGTTACTCAGGATATTACTTGGTGGACATAATGATGTGGCTGTCTGTATTAACACAATAAAAACAGCATATATGGAGGTAAAGAGGAACTACTTCTAAAGACAGGGCACCAAATTGTCGCTACTTCATTTTGCTTTGAAGAAGCGTGAGTGAAACGTACATTGGGTATGCAGGCATCATCCTGGTCAGTATTTTTACTGTACTCTGACTTTCCCGAGTTATTGAGGCTTTACACTAATATAATTATTTTTTCAGGCCCTTTTTTTGGTGTTGGTATAACAGGTTGCTGTACAGGGCCATTCCTTGGGGCAGACAGGATGGACAACCAGCTGGGACGCCTAGTGCAGTAATCGGGGGAGGGTTGCTGTGGGTGTTCTCGAGTACCACCCACCCCAAGAAACAGCCCCGTTATAGTGGAGGTTTGTGCAAACCTCCAGTGTCTGCAATAAGCTGAAGGACCAGTGAAGACATCACAATTACCTATCTCCTGTCTCTCAAGTCCTTCAGCTCCATCCATGGAGGAGCTAGGAGAGATGTATCTGTGGGTGGAACTACTGCAGTGAACGCACACACACACACACACACATCTATAAGTATAAATAAATAAATAAATAAATATATATATATAATATATATATATATATATATATATATATAGTCCCTTATCTTACAGTGTGGCTAGTGTGACTTGCTGGAATTTGTAGTTCCTTAGCGTGCCACATCTGCTAGAATTCAAGATAAGGTCCTGTAGACGCCATAAATAATATACAGTTTATAGCAGCTACAGGGTATAATCTTGAAGGATATCTAGTGTGCCATGCTGGTACTTGTAATTCTATAGCAGCAGCCAAGAGCTACATGTCCCAGCATGCACATTCTGCACCCATGTGATTAGGATATGTACCCAACACTGGCCGGGATTTTTTTTTCCCCACACACAAATAACTCTCCTCCTTCCAGTGTTACACATGTATTAATCCAGTAGTATAGGTGTAGAATGTACAATGGTAATGTTGTAAGTTCAAATACGTATGACACCCTTCTTCCGGTCCCACCCGTCATATCCAGTATTAAAACATGTATAAAGGCTATAGATAGGCTGGAAATGACAGAAAAGTCATTAGAATAACATGTCAGTGAATAGAAACTATGCTTGGTGAACCACAGGTCCCAGCAATACCTGTGCTGTGCTGGCTCTTGCTGTATGTAGAATAAAGTGTGAGAGCAGCAAAAATACATTTCAAATTTAATGTAGGAAAAATTAAAAAATCTGAACAACAACATCAGTGGGTTATTTAATGTCAAATTTGTTTTAGATTCTGTTAACTTTAAATTGATTTTATAGGAGATATTTTTAGGATTTTATATATTATATTAATTTATATGAGAACATTTTTCATTAAATTTAAATAATTTAATTTTGGCACATCTTATCATTATTCCACAACTTCAGTTGAGAAACACCTTTAAAGCAAACAAGATCTGCAACAGATGTTTTAAGCAGTAACATAAAAAACTACATTACTATGTACAGTAAAGGTCTGTCCACGTGACAAGCATCCCCATAGACCTCAATTGAAAGTCCACACGACTCGGATTTTCTGAAGTCGATTTTGAAAATTGCAGTTTTTTCAAAAACTTCGAACATGTGTAATCCTCCGCTGTATTTCACTTGGAAAATGGCGAAAAATGTATTATTGAAGTTCATAGGATGGCATGAAAAACAACCAGATCCACATCTACAAACTCAATAGTGGTCTATGATGCAAAAACGACTGAAAAACTGAATCCGAAAACCGCATCAGAATCCGACGGAAATATGGTTCTTAAAAATCCTCTGGTTCCTGGGTAAAATACTGTTCAGATATGAGATGGACAATGCGGTTTTAGGATTTAGACTTCGATGAGTATTTTGTCCTTTGTCGCCTAAAGGCCTGTTCACACGTCTGATTATCACATTGATTCTAAGGCAGATTCAGCGCTGAATCTACCTCAGAATTAGCATCCAATCTGCTTTCAATCCGCCTTACATTCTTTCTAATGGAAAGTGGTTGTTTACACGACACTGATTTTCCTCAGCACCTTTTAAGTATTTTGACGTTGTTTTCAACGTGGATTTTAGGTTGTTTTTTCCCACTGGATTTACATTCAGAAAACAAGTCCCAGTCATCTTTACGAGGTTTTGGGATGTGGATCCAACATAGAAATTTTTGGGACACTTTTTTTTTAACCTATAATATAGAGGATTACTGAACAAGTTTTAGGAAACAACTGCATTTTTGAAATCCGACCTCAAGAAAGTGGAATACAACTTGGAGATCTATGGGAATGGTTTACTGTTGGATTTTTATGTTTTTTTAAACCAGAATCCACGTAAAAATTCAACTGTAAATGCTTGTTGTGTAGATTTACAGGCGTGTTTCCATGTATAGTTGTATTGTAAAATACAGTCAACCACACTTTTCTACGTTTGGGGTTGAAAGATCCTGACATGTTCCACTACATATATGCACCCTTTGGCATACATTTCCCCAGAGTACTGCTGAATCTGCGTCCCTTTAATATTTCGAAAAAAAGTTTTTCTTTTATGTTTCACTAATAATTCATTGCAGACACTAACGCAGGTAGCATTGCGGTAACCACACACCAGGGCAACATTTTGGAGATGGACCTCCTTGAGAAATGAATTATTAGTGATTTGAGGCACTACCAGAATCCATATTATGGACTATACCATGGACTAGGCACCTTAAAGAAACTTTGGACGTAACACAGGTTTTTATGACTATTGGCACTTTGTAAATGATTATTTGATGTTTGCTAAGAAATGATGTATTTTAAAAGAAATACTTTTTTGAAATATTTGAAGGATTCATGTTGATGTGGTTGGCCTGTCTAATGACTTTGTTGGATTAGCACTTTATGTTGGAAGTTGGGAGACTCCAACACAGGCCTTGGTGTTACGTCCTGCATGAAAAATATTGTTGGTCATTTTTTGATGTTGGTACATCTGCATCCCACAACTGATACTTTTGAGGGAAAGACTATATGTAACAAGAATTTTAAAAAATTACCCAGCTTAATTTAATATCAATATATTTAGATGATGATTACTCATCACGTTGCATATACAGCTCTGGAAAAATTTAAGAGACCACTGCACAGTTTTCTAAAAATCAGCATCTCTACATGTCCGACGGCCCTTACATTCCAGTGTCAGTTAAATTCCAACCAAAGTCCACCTCATTCTACTTAATGTGCTTCTGATTAGGTGATCACCTGAACCAAATCTTATTTAATGAAGGAAAGTATAAAAAACACTGCTGTGGACTTCACAATCCTCTTACAATAGGACAAGCTGGATGGCAAAACAAGGGCTAGGAATAGGCCAAAAGGAATTTAAATGAAAAAATCATGGTTATTCCATCAAATATTGATTTCTGAACTGTTCCTGACTTAAAACATTAATCTTATTGTTTCTAAATAAAAATGAACTTGTTTTCTTTGCATTATTTAAGGTCTGACAGCACTGCATTTTTTATTATTTTGAAGATTTCTCATTTACTACAAATAAAATACAAAATTTTTTGCTTTGGATTTCGGAGACATGTTGTCAGTAGTTTATATAAAAAAATAACAATGTACATTTTTCTCCAAAAATGAAGCACTGCAGAGAAAAATCAGAGAAACTGAAAATTTTGCAGTGGTCTCTTAATTTTATCTAGAGCTATAGGTAGTGAGGGCCAGGATTGTGGGTAGGCAAAGTTAGGTGCCTAGGGTGCCACACAGAGCCGCAGTTTCTATTGGGCAGGGTAGTGGCTGCCTGGGGGCCCCATGAACACAGGGGGCTCTCCTGGGCTGACTCCTACCCTGCCCAGTGGTTTATGTTGGCCCCTGTGGCAGGCTTCCAGCATAGGGGAAGCCGTGAGCAGCATCTCGGCGTATTTGGTGTGATGACGCTCATGCCAGAAACTAGCTCCGGGAGCTAGCTCCTCGGCATTGTGTGCGGAGAGGCGATTAGCGTTTTTATTTTTTTTCTAAGAGTGGCTATATCTACCTACAGGATATTGTATATATAGGGGTGTACTGTATACCTACGGGGGCTATATACCTACTGGGGCCTATATAACTAGGGGGGGCTGTGTACTTACAGGGGGCTATATACCTAGAGAGGGCTGTGCATCTAACTACAGGGGGCTTTATGCCTACAAAGGCTATGTACCTACCCACAGAGGGCTATATACCTACACGGAGCTGTATACCTACCTACAGGGAACTATATACCTACAAGAGGGTTACGTACCTACCTACCGAGTCTGTGTACCTACCTACAGGGGGCTATATACTAACAAAGGGGTTGTGTACCTACCTACCGGGGGCTATAAACTTACAGGGGGCTATATACCTACAAGGGGTCTGCATTCCTACCTACAGGGTGCTGTGTACCTACCTACTGGGGGCTATATACCTACAGGGTGCTGTGTACCTACCAACAGGGGGATACATACATACAGGGGGCTGTATATCTACCTATAGGTGACTTTATACCTACAAGGGGCTAGGTACCTATCTAAAGCGGACTGTGTATTTACCTACAGGGGGCTGTATATACAAGGGACTGTATACCTACCTATGGGGGTCAAATATACCTACCTATCTACATATGACTGTATTCCTGCTTACAGGGCACTGTATATTTACCTGTAGGTGGTATATATATCTATCTTCCTACCGGGGACGACTACTTTATCTACCTACAAGGCCTGTATATTACCTCGGGGTGTCGGGGGGGGTAAAAACAATTTTCCCCTACTTAACCCCTTAAGGCCCAGCCGTTTTAAACCTTTCCGACAACCCCCATTTTTGAAATCTGCCCATTGTCAATTTATTGAGAAAACTTTTGACATTTTTTAATTTTTTTCATGTATTCAAAAATGTTTTCTCGGACACATGTGCTTTAAGTTAGTAAAAAAATTTTTATCCATAAAACCTTTGTTTTTTTGGAAAAATATCAAATTTCATAAAATTTTTGGAAAAATTTTGCGATTTTAAAATTTTCAAAAAATTTTTCTGCGTGCAAGACTTTAATTATTCCCCCAAAAAAATATTTAAAACTACTTTAACATATGTCCACTATGGGTTGGCCTTTTTTTTAAATGTTTTTTTTTTTTTTTTTTACGATTTTTGGGGCTTAGAAAATTTAGTAGTAAATCTCACATTTTCAAGAAAATTTGCAATAAAAATTTTTTTTTAGGAAACCACTCCAGTTCTGATGGGGCTTTGGGGGGCCCCTGCATTTTAATACCCCCATAAGTGCCCATCTGGAAACAACCCCAAACTATTTACACACTATTAGAAGTTTATAACCCTTCAAATTTCAAGAAATTAAAGCAAAGTGGGGGTAAAATTTTTAAAAATTTTCATTTTTTTTTGCAGATTTTCATTTTTTTATCCATTATTCACTGAATAAGGGAAAATGTGACTGGGTAAAGCAATTTAAATTCAATTCCCCCAGGTCTCCCTTTTTTTAAGAGATATCCCATAGTGGCCCTAGTGTATTATTTGGGCTCACCCATAAGCCCAAATGGGAGGACACCTACTATCCCCGGGGGTCTCATTGTAAATACGATTTTTTTGAGGCGCCATTTCGGGTTTTGGGACACCCTAAGGTGCAAAAAATTTTAATAAACACCCCTAAAAACCGATTTTGGGAAAACTACACCCCCTTTAATGAATATTCCGGGGGTGCATTAGTATAAGACCCCACAGGTGATTCACAAATTTTTTTTACATAAGGTTGTGAAAATTAAAAAAAAATTTTTTTTAAAATAATCGCAATTTTAGCTTAAAATGTTTCATATAACAAAAAACCGGGAAAAAAGAACCCAAAAACTTTGTAAGCAATTTTTTTCCAAGTTCGCAATACCTACAGTGGTGAAACTGCTGTTTGGGGCGCAGGGACGAGCGTATAAGGAGGGAGCGCTATTTGGTTTTTGGAAAACGCAGATTTTATGGGGCCATGTCGCATTTGAAAACCCCCCAAATTACAGAACGGGCAAAACCCTTCCAAAGTCGCCCCATTTTGGGTTCAACACCCTGGGGATCTCATCTGGGGGTGTACTGTGCATTTGGTATCACGGGTTTCATGGGTTTTTTTTTAGCTTTGGGGCAATGAAAATGGGGGGGAAAAACGCATTTGGGGTCATTTTTTTTTTGCTTTTTAAATTTTTTACAGCTTTTCGCCTGCTTTAAAAGATGTTAAACTTTACTATGGGGGTCGGTAAAATTACAATATATAGTTTTTAATAGTTTTTTCTTTTTTATTATTTTTACACAGTAAAATACGTCTATAAAAAAATTGCTTTATTTTGTCCTTTTCTGACACCATAATTTTTTTTATTTGCTTTTGCAGACTTTTGATGGGCTTTTTTTTTTGGGATATTGAATTTTTTTATTGTCCCAAGGGGTGCATATGATCTATGTTCCCTTTTTTATTAAGGTTTTTCTGAGATTTTTTTAAACAAAATACAGCATCTTGGTAGTGTTTTTTTTTTTAAATTTTTATAGCGGCACTGTATGGATATATGAATGGAGTTTTAATCCTGGCGATACATTACCCGATCCCCAATTTGATTTTTTTATGTTTCCAACTGCTTTTATCAATAAAAACACTTTTATTCAACCGGGAAAATACTTTTTGCTCGCCATAGCCCTGAACCATAACTTTTAAAAAATTTTTTCTGTGTTTGGAGCTGTGTAGGGACTTGTTTTTTGCGAAATGGTTGACGTTTTTTTTAATTCATTTTTGGGGGACAAGTCTTTTTTGATGCTTTTAATCCTTTTTTTGGGGCCAGGTAAAGAAAAAACTGAAATCCTAGTATTTTTTTATTTTTTTTTTTAACAGGGCTCACCGTGCATATCCGTGTAAGTTATTTTACTTTTTTGGGTCGCTACGATTATACATCCCCTATTTAAAATTTTTTTTTTAGTTGAAAGCACTTAAAAAAAAAAGTGTTTTTAGTGTGAAAAAACAATATTTTATCTCGCTATCTTCTGAGAGCTATACATTTTTTTTTTTTTCCGTATACAGACTGATAAGGATTTTTTTTGCGGATGAACGACTTTTAATTGGTACAACTTTGGCGTTTCTAGGAGTTTTTTTATCGCTTTTTAATCCATTTATTCTGCAGGGTGAACAAAATCTCAATTCTGTATTGTTTTTTTTTTTTTTTTTTTACGGCGCTACCGTACAGGTTAATTAACAGACAATTTTAAAGGCAGGTCGTTACGCACGCGGCGATACCAAATAAGGTACTTTTTTTATTTTTGATTTTTTTGGGGGGATTGGGGTTTGTAAAGGGGAAAAGGGGGGTGACGTATTTTTATTTTTTTTTTTCGTGTTTGGTTTTACTTGTTTTCCCCTTTTTTTTACTTTTTTTCACTTTTTCACTTTTTATTTTACTTTTCCCCCAAGGGAAAATTTAATGGAGATCTTTAGATCTCCATTCAATAGGGAAACTGCAACTGTTGCTATGACTGGGCCTATGACAACTGTCAGTCACGATGCCGGGCCATGCCCCCAGGGCAGGCCGGGGGGCGTGACGTCACAGACAACCCGAAGGCATTCTCTCCCTCCGTCTGTCTGTCAAGGGCAGGGGCTGCACGGATCTGCAATCCTGCGCTCTCCCGCCGACAGAGACGCAGGGGGAGCGATCCCTCCTCTCTCTCTTATTATTCGACCCGATCGCCATAAAAATTTAAGGGTTAACCGGCCCCCCCCCGGAGCGATCCGGGGGTCGGGCCGACGCTCGGGATGTCAGCTGTAATATACCTGACACCCGCGGCATCGCGCAAACCTGCCCTTTAGAGTTTCGCGCATCCCAGGACGAATTCCCTACGTCCAGGGGGCGTTAACCCCCAAACGACCTCGATGGAACGTCTAAGGCGTTAAGGGTTTTTTGGGGGGACCATAACAGGATAACAATTGGTAGGGAAGTGCATAAAATGAGAAGTCTAAGATTTTTGTGAGTTCAATTCTGCAGGGGCGAGTTTTAAGGCCCGGGGAATCGTCATTGGGAGTCTGGGGCGGGTGGGGAAAAAAAGGGGAAAAAAAACGACCTGAGACGACTTCAAGAAACTCTTCTTTTTCCCTGAATACGGGTTATTTTTCTTCTGGTTTGGGTCAGGCTGTATTCATTTTTATGTGGTGGTGAACAGCGGGGGTCCCGCCTCTATTGGTCTCTATATGGGGATGTTTTGTGATACCTGAGCTGTTCTGACCTCTAGTGGCTCATATGATGTTTGTAGATATACCGACTGGTGTCACCCCTATGTGGCTCTATTGGTGGGTGTAGGTTATACCCAACTGTTTCTACCTCTATGCAGTCTCTATAGGTGGTTTGTATTATACCTAACGGGGTCCCCGACCTTTATGTGGTCTCTATATGGAGGGTTGTAGGTTTTTCCCCAGCTGGTTCTGACCCTATGCGGGGCTCATATGGAGGTGTTGAGGTTATACCGAACTGGTTCTGACCCTATGTGCATACAGAAAAAACTTTGAGACCTCGTTCACATATCAATCAGAACATGTTTAAGCTGCCCTGTTTAAAAAAAGCATAAATGCTTCTTTAGGAATTTCGACGTAGTGTTTACCCTATGTGGTCTCTAATGGGGGTTTTAGATTATACCCAGCCGGTGCTGACCTCTATGTGGTCCATATGGCGGTGTTTTAGATTAAAACCTGACTGTGTCGACCCCTACATTCTCTATAGGTGGGTTGTAGGTTATACCCGAGCTGGGTTCTGACCTCTATTGGTTTTTTATATGGTGGTGTTTTAGATTAACCTGACTGGTGTCTACCACTCATGGTCTCTATATGGTGTTTTAGGTATACCTGACTGGGGTCTGACCCCTACATGTCTCTATATGGGGGTGTTTTAGGTTAAACTTAGATGGGGTCTGACCACTACAGGGTTTTTATATGACGGGGTTGTAGGTTATACCCGGCTGGCGTTTACCACTACTGGCTCTATAGGGGGTGTTCTAATATACCTACTGGTGACCACAATTATGGCTCTATAACGGTTTTAGGTTTAAGTTTGTTATTGATAATGTATATAATTGTTCCTGTGAGTGTTCATGTTGGTTGGGGGCCCCAGTGCACAGCTCTGCCCAGGGGCCCATAATGCTCTTAAGATGATCCTGCTGCCACCTCATCCAAGGCATGAAGAGTATACACGGAGGTATGGATTGGGCTGAATTGTCCATTGCGAGGCACTACATGTCTTATTTGCCTAGGCAAACCCAAAAAACCTTTTTCCCCGGGCCCTTTCTTTGTGCACTTTGCCCACCATTGGCAACGAATATTTTAGCAGCTGATAATACCTACCATGCCACCACCCATGCGTCAGTCGTGTTGCCATTAGTTTTGTACTGGCTTGCTTGCTGTGCCTTATTATTTCGCTGCTAAAATCAGGGGAGTCCCCCCGGGTTACAAACGGAAGGGGGTGTAGGTTTGTCTTAAATTGAATTTGTATGTAAGGGCGGAACAGGGATTTTTATTCAATGTAATTTACAACAATTTTTTTTTTTTTTGTTTTGGATAGTGCAGGGAACATTTTTACATTTGTTTTTTGACTGTGGGCCTTTTTTTTAGAAGATTTCAAATAACTTCTGTACTCATGTGCAGCGTGGCAGCTGGCACTTGTTATTATGGGGGGGTGAAGTCAGCCCCGCCCCATAAGTCTCCGTTTTTCAACTAGGGGGCTGTAAGTCGGAACGATGTAAGTCGGGGACTGCCTGTATTTGCTGCTATTGGATCACTATATAGATTCATGATAAGGTGCCCAAACATAGTTTTTTGGCATAGTAGGCCCCACGAAGCAAACAAAAGGGCTGCCACAAAATTTTTTTTAAATAAAGGGGAATTTTGGGAAACAAAAAAAAATGGCATGTGAGAAGAAAACATTCATTTTACTTTTGCTGTTCTTGTTGTTTTTATACCAGACTTTTCAAGACAAATTTACTTTTCTATTCTAGTTGAATTTTTTTTGCAGCCACACAAATTTTAAACCCTTGTTTTATTTGACCGTATTTCCTTTGATTTAACTGCCCTTGGGATACACCCCAAATTTAATCCGGCCCCCCGTTTTTTGTTCAAGTATTAATAGGCCTTTTCATTTTGGTAAAGACTTTATAACCTAAGCTTCTTTTTCAAACTGAAACAGGAAGACGGGAAGAAGAAAACTGATTAGTTCTTGGCCCATGCTGCATGCAATGGGTTTTGTTTCCCAGGAGAACACAGACAACAAAAACCTCAACTTTTTGTTTCGTTTTTTTCTACATGAAGTACACAAGAAACAATGGGAGATTTGTCAATCCAATCACGCCATCAAGTTTTAGCATATTTAATTTGTTTTAGAAAGGTTTTTTGTTGTTAAATACACACACTGCTTACTTATTTGAGAGTTTTTCCACATATGGGCAAATGTTGAAGTGTCGGGGGGGGGGCCAAGATATATTTTATTTAAGCTGTCATTTGTAAAACCCCAAAAGACCCCATGTGGAGAAGACATTACACACATGGGAAAATACACTTATGAAATTCTCACTTTGCTCAAGTGCCACTATTTGGCCAGCTCTTAAACACAAATATGTTTGCCTGCTGATCAGGGATCAAAGGTGTCAGCTAAAAGAAAAATTCCAATAAAAATATATTTAGGTTTTTTAAAATAATGAATCAGTAAAATATATTTTCATAAAAAAATACCAAAAACAAGAAAATTTTTATTTGTATTTTCATGCTACCACTTGTGGTCTGCTAGCAATGACATATACATACATGGGGGAAAAATTTGGGTAAAGAGTTTTCATTAAATTTTTGGAGTCTAAAAAGTTTAAAGGACACGATGTTTTAAAGGGGGAAACTGTTAGCTACCTTAAGGTGCACGAACGAAAAGGCAGCATTTAAAAAGCTGCGTTACCCAAAACCCCCCAAAAATAGGTTTAAGGGCCCGAAAAAGGGCCCAGAATTTTTTCATTTGGGTGACTGTAAAAAAAATTCCTTTATAAAAGGGCACTTCAACCCAAAAACTAAACCTTAAAGGGGGAAATTGTCCCGCTACTTTAAAACCCCGCCCAAAAAGGGGCAGCATGAAATAACTGCAGGTTTTTCCATTCTAATTATACAGGTTTTACCCTACAATGGTAAAACACCCCGTGAAAGGGTTGGGGAAAAAAACCAAACCCTACCCCAAAAGGGGGTGAAGTTCCATTCTCTTTTTCCCTGCCCCCCCCAGCTTTTTAAAAGGGGGGGTCCCCCTACATCCATTATCTTACCTCTGTCCTGTTTTCTCAGTTTCATTTTTGAATTCAGGGGCGTGTTTACTGGCTACTATTGTTCTGCTGAGGACATCAGGTCTGTAGCTATAGCGACCAGCGTTTGCAACCAATCAGGAGAAATCGAACAGGTCTGTAGCTATAGTGACCTGAGGAGCTGATGCAGCCCATACAAGAGGGGATATCTAGGAATAGATAGGACACTGTTAATGGACACATATTGCAAAGTGATTTGTTTTTGCAAGATCTTTAACATAAAAAACAATCCTTGTAGTGAAGCAACTCCTTTAGCTGACAGCCATCTCTCTGTCTCCCCGTAGGCAGAATTTTACTGACCAGCAGCCAGACCATACTTACTCAGTAGAGGGCGCTGAACAGTTTCAGCACTTTTCCCATAAGCCTTTCAAAATATTTAATTTTAGTGGAGTGTAAAGGCATTAACCCCTTATCGCCAGAGCCAGTTTTGGCCTTCCTTACAGAGCCCCGTTTTTTAAAATCTGACATGTAACTTTATGTGAGAATAATTTTTTGACACTTTTACCTATCCATGTGATTCAGAGACTGTAAGAAATTTTGTTATGAGTAAGGGAGCGTTTGTTAGTCTCCTGAAACGCGTAGACTTTTTTGTACACTAACATATAGTGCATTGGCACCTTTTTAACATGTATTTTTGGAACACTTAATAAAGCTGCAAGCAATCATCCGTTTTTAAGGAATTTGGTGAGAAGTTGTGTTGCTGGATATTTTTGTTTGTTTGTAAGAAATTTTGGTCCATACAATCCATGTTTGTTTGTGAAAAATATCAAAATATTGTGAAAAATTAGAAAAATTTGCCATTTTCAAAGTTCAAAAATTTCTGAATGTAAGACAGATAGTTATTTCACTCAAAATAGTTTAGAACATTACATCTACCATATGTCCAATGTAGGTTAGCAACATTTTTTAAATGTTTTTTTACCACATTAGGGGGCTTAGAAATTTAGTAGTCATTTTTTATATTTTCAAGAAAATGTGCAGAAGAGATTTTTTTTAGGGACCAGTCCAGTTCTGACGTGGCTTTGAGAGGCCTGTATGTTAGATACCCCAATAAATTACCCCATCCAAGAAACTAGACCCCATACAGTATTTAAATAAAATTTAGGAAGTTTGTTACCCCTTGAGGTATTTCACAGAAATTAGAGCAAAGTGGAGGTGAAATTTAAAAATGTCACTTTTTATTTTTTACAGATTTAAAATTTTTATCCATTATTCACTGGATAGATGTGACCAGGTAAAATAAACTCAACATCAATTCCCCAGATTCTGCCGTTTTCAGAAATATCCCTTATGTGGCCCTAGTGCACTTTTTGGCTCAACCACAAGCCCCAGAATAGGAGGAGCACCTACCGGACTCTGGGGTCTCATTTTCATTATAATTTTATTTTGGTGCCATTTCAGGTTTGTAGACACCTTAAGGTGTTAAAACTTAATAAACCTCCTAAAAAGACCCCATATCGGAAACTACACCCCTTAAGGAATAAATCCAGGGGTGTAGTTAGTCAATCGACCCCATAGGTGTCTCACAAATTATTTTAGCGTTAGGCACTGAAAATGAAAAAAATTACTTTTTTCAACAACCTGCAATTTTAGCTGAAAATTTTTAATTGTTACATTGAATTCTAGAAAAAAGCATCCCAAATTGTGTTATTCAATTTCTTCCAAGTTCAGCAATACCCTATATGTGAATGTAAACTTCTGTTTTGGCACATGGCAGAACGTACAAGGGAGGGAGCGCTATTTGGCTTTGCAGATTTTGATGGGTGCCATATCGCATTTGCAAAGCCCCCAAAGTAGCAGAACAGGTGAAACCTTCCAGAAGTCAACACATTTTGTATTCAACACTCCTCGTGGCTCTCCTCTAGGGGTGTATTGTGTGTTTTGGGTGCACAGGTGTTCCATAGTTTTTTTTGCATTGGGCCATGAAAATGGGGGTAAAAAAATACAGGTCCGCCATTGTTTTTTGGGCTTCATTTTTACAGCGTTTGCCATGCAGTGTAGATGACTGGATAACTTTACTATGTGGTTCGGTACAATTACAATATTATACATTTTATATTGTTTTGTATTTATTTTTTATTATTTTTACACAATAGAAATGCGTTTATAAAAAATTGCATTTATGTTATGACATCATAGTCTGACAGCCATAACTTTTTTCTTTTTCTGCATACGGAGCTGATCATGGGCTTGTTTTTTGTGACATGAGTTGATGTCTTTATTGGTACCATTATGGTGTGCATACGACACTTTGATCACTTTTTATTAGTGTTTTTGTGAGGCATTTTGGACAAAATACAGCAATCCTGGTACTGTTTTTTATTTTTATTTTTTACAGCAGTCACCGTGTGGTATAAATGACATCCTAGCTTTACTCAGCAGGTCAATACAATTGCAGCGATACCCAATTTGTATATTTTTTATGTTTTACTTCTTTTACACAATAAAAACACTTTATTCAAAAAGGAAAACACGTTTTTGCGTCACCATAGTCTGAGAGCCATAACTTTTTTTTATTTTTCTGTGTACAGTGCTGTATAGCAGCTTGTTTCTTGCGGGATGATTCGATATTTTTATTAGTATCATTTTTAGGGGACAAGGCTTTTTGATCGCTTTTAAATCCGTTTTTGGAAGGTGAAGAAAATACTGCAAACCTAGTAGTGTTTTTTTTATTTTTGTGGGCTTTTTATTCCATTTTATGTGCTGCAGGATGAACAAAAAATCACAATTCTGTGACTGTTTTTTTTTACTGCATTCACCATACAGGTTAATTAACATGACATATTTATAGGGTGGGTCATTACGCACGCGGCGATACCAAATATGATGCAGTCCTACTACCAGGGATAACTAAAAATCAGTAGGACATTTGTAATGAACATATATTGCAAAGTTGCTTGTTTTTTAAAGATCTTTTAATTAAAACCCAATCATTATAGCGAGACAACCCCTTTAAATGCTCTAAAACTCCAGCACCTTAGAGAATAAGGGACACAGCGCTGGAAACAGCATATCTGTCATTAGCTTGTGCTGTCCTCGGCAAGTGGGGCATAACCTATGTGACAGTTTCCCTTTCAGTGCTCTGAAACTACAGCATTTTACCGAATAAGGGACACAGCGCAGAAACAGCGTCAGAAAAATAAAAAAAAGTTAATGCTCTCTGACTATAGTGATGCACAAACGTGTTTAGTTTTTTTGAATAAAAGTGTTTTTATTGTGTAAAAACAGTAAAACATAAAAAATACAAATTGGGTATCTCTGTAATTGCAACGCCCTGCTGATGTAAAGCTAGCTTGTCAATTATACTACACGGTGACCCCTGTAGAATATAAAAATAAAAAAACAGTACCAGGATTGCTGTATTTTGTTCAAAACACCTCACAAAAACCTTGACAAAAAGTGATCAAAGCGTCATATAAACCTCATAATGGTACCAATATAAACATCAGGTCATCACATAAAAAGCAACCCCTTAATCAGCTCCATATATGGAAAAATAAAAAAAACTTGGGTGCTGGATTATGACAATATAAAAACTCATTTTTTTTTGCAAACGTATTTATATCATGTAAAAGTAGTAAAACATAAAAAGCTATATAAAATTTCAATTATTGTAATTGTATCGACCCCCATAGTAAAGTTATCCTGTCATTTATACTGCATGGTGAATGCTGTAAAAATTAAGCCCAAAAAAAGATCCATGAAGGGTGTTGAATCCCAGATGGGGTGACTTCTGGAAGGTTTCACCCAGGGCCGGACTGGGAATAAAAATCAGCCCTGGCACAAAGCCCCCACCAGCCCACATACAATAACCGCTTAAAAAATGCCCCTTGTTCTCGCACCTCGCCACTTTCTAAAATAAACTACACTATAAAGGCTGCTTTCACACGGAGTGTTTTTGGTGCATTTTTTATGGGTTTTTGGTGCGGTTTTGAGCAGAAAGGCAGAACAGTTAATGCTGTACATTTCTGCACAAAAAAACGCATCAAAAATGCACCAAAACCGCTCCGTGTGAAAGCAGCCTAAACACAAGCAAAAAAGAAACAGTGGTGCAGAGAAACCCCTCGTCACAGAGTCAGGTGTGCACTTGCTTTACAATCAGGGACAAGCCCACACTGACACTACATAAGCACCAGCATAACCTACAACCCCACCAATCACATCCCCAGTAGTCAGGTCACCAACACATGAAAACACCACTGATTCAACACAGAAGTAAAATGACCCCTGACAGCAGGGACTCACAGGAGACGTCATCTCTGATGGGAGTTGTCTTCTTCTCCTTTTCGTCGTCTGGCCCAAACCTCCATGATGTCTTCCCTAATGAGTTGTTCCCTTCCCTTTTTTTCTCCGTCCAGTACAGCATGCAGTGTCTTATTCTCCCGGTCACTACTCGTCCCTGTAGAATTTACCACAAATACATCTTAGGCTCCTCTCTCTTCCAGCACTTTCCTATCAATTCCCCAAACAGCGTATGTTAGACCCTAAAAATTAAAAATTAAAAAATGTCAGATAAGTAAGTAAGTAATCAGCTAGGTAGCTAGGGCTGCCCCCAGTAATTAGCCAGGTAGGGCCAGGGGCAGTAATTAGCAGTCAGGGCCAGTATGTAGCCAGTCATGGCCAGTAAGTAGGCAGGCAGGGGCAGTATATAGCCAGGCAGGGCATCATATAGGTAGGCAGGGGGAGTATATAGCCAGGCAGGGCATCATATAGGCAGGCAGGGGTAGTATATAGCCAGGCAGGGGCAGTATATAGCCAGGCAGGGGCAGTATATAGCCAGGCAGGGGCAGTATATAGCCAGGCAGGGGCAGTATATATAGCCAGGCAGAGGCAGTATATAGCCAAGCAGGGTTATCATATAGCCAAGCAGGGGCATCATATAGCCAGGCAGGGGCAGTGTATATATAGCCAGGAAGGGGCAGTGTATATATAGCCAGGCAGGGCATCATATAGACAGGCAGGGGCAGTAAGTAGTTTAAAAAAAATAAAGATCTTACTCACCTGATGTCTTTCCCTCCTCTTCTCCAAGTCCGTCCGGAGTGGCCGCTCTCACTCGAGTGCGGGGCCGCGGAGCAGGCACGCGATGACGTCATTACCTCGCGCACATGCCCCGCGGCCTCCTAGGAGCTGAACAGACGGGATCAGAAGATCCCAGCTGTTCAGCCTCGGAGGCTGCTTGCACCACGCGGTGCAGGTGGCGGCCGTGACGGCTGCATGGCTGGGTCGGTGACCAGGCCGTGCAGCCGTGTGGCGAAGGGGGCCTGTCGGTGCGCCGGCACTCGGGGCCCGCCAGGGGGAAACACCGGCCCCCTCGATGGGCGATCCGAGCCGACCCTGAGGCCTGGACCCCAGCGGCCCGCCGGGCAAGTGCCCAGTTTGTTCTATGGGCAGTCCGGGCCTGGTTTCACCTGTTGTCGTACTTTGGAGGTTTTGCAAATGCGACATGGAATCCCCAAAATCTGAATTCCAAAAGCCAAATAGCGTTCCCTCCCTTGTACGTCCTGCTATGCGTCCAAACAGCAGTATACACCCACATATTGGATATTGGCGAACTTGGAAGAGATTGTGTAACAAATTATGGGGTGCTTTCTTTCCAGGATTTTTGTAAAAATGAAAACTTTGCTGCTACAATTGCAGATTGTTGGAATTTTTTTTATTTTTATTTCCTAGCCTAATGCTAAAAAAATCTACTCTGCACTCATGAGGTGCAAACATCCTGAAAAAGGTGTATGCAGATGAACAAACTAGCATGGCTTTACTTTTCACATTGCAAAGCTCAGTGAGCTAAATGCAACTTGAGGAATGCTACATCCAATAGAGTTCCAGCTCTATTCCCATAAGCTTTTGAGAATATTTAAATTTAAGTGGAATGTAAAAGGCGGTACATTTCCACACATCGACATGGTGCTTCTCATGAGATACCTTGCTCATTTTTATTTTAGGAGCATAAAACATTGACAACAAAAAAAGACCACATGGTCCATCTAGTTGGTCCTTCTATTATAGAAAACAGACAGTAGCACTGGGTCAACGCTAAAAGACAAACCCTGAATAAATGAATTATTTAAAAGTGCATACTGCTATATGTAATAAACCCAAAAATCGAAGGATTTTACAGCACATCTTTGATCAAAACTGTGAGGGCCCATTCATCAATGCCAAGGTGGCCTCAGTTCACATGGGCACCTACTCTACATCCTTTTTACTTTTATGGTAGGATAGTTAGATTTTTATCTAAGGCTGCTTAACATTCATTTACTGTTGATTTTGTTCCTACATAAAGCAGTTTATCAGCACAAATGTTGGAGGGGTTAAAAATAGAGAAAAAAAAATGTAACTCACCAAAAATCCCCTCTATTCTAATCACTGTTCTCAATAGACTGTATGAAAGGCAAGTTACTAGTGATTGACTGCAGTGTCACTTGACCAATGAACATGATGTCATCAGTGAGGAGCACCAAAGGAGTTCATGCTGGAACACAGCCGGCTTCACAGTAGAGTTATTTTTTATTTGTAACCAGTAGTGTTTTTTTTTTTTTAGAATAATAGACAATCCCTTTAAGAAGGGGCCTCTGGAGAACACACAATGGAAGTTGGATCCTCAGGGCAACTGCAAGCGGTGGTATAAGCCACGCCATGGAGCGGAGTCTAAGTAGCCACCGTTTTTTGCCAGAGCCCACTACAAGACAGGTTGGTCTTGCTGCGGCGGGAGGGGACCAGGTCGCTACTCCTGATGTGACTTGCTTGTGGTGGTGGCTGGTGTACGGCGTGGTACAGAATCAATAGACGGAGGCGTAGTCAGGGGCAGGGAGGAAGGTCAGGATAGGTTGCAGGCAACGTGGTCAGAAAATGATAGCAGGAGGTCTGGAACACTGTATAATGCAACTTTACTATCTAACCAACAACTATTACAAACCAACCATCTGTCAGGTAGTGAAGGGGGAGGTGGCAAGATATAGGGTCAGCGTTCGGCAACTAGCTAATTAACGGCGCACTGGCCCTTTAAATCTTACTGAGCTGAGCGTCGGCAGGCAGGAGGAGAAGGCAGAGACGCAGGGGCCGGGGCAGGTGAGTAGTGAGCTGCGGGAACCAGGGTAGTGTGAGCATGTCCGTGGCCTGATGTGGGGGCTGTGGCGTGCTCTGTGACACACGTGCTTAATTCTAATTAGTTACTATAGTTTTTTCCTCATGCTCCAACAGAGAAGTAAAGAGGCCTTAATAAGTTAATTTTGTATTTGTCCCTAAATTCACAAAGACTAAGGGGGACATGTATGAAAACCGTCTATGTCTAAGATTTTCCTTATTGCCCATAGCAACCAATCCTAGATCTAGACAGTCTCCATACTTGTGGCCCTAAAGGTATGTTCACAAGATGTGCAATACGCACCGCAATACGACGGGTGTTTTAGTAGTACGCACTGGCCAACGCATACTTCTAAAGCTGACATCCGGCTCCTATTGACTTTCATATGTCAATTCTTTTCACCGATGCGTACTGTACACCGGGGAAAATGGGTAATTATAGCTCTCAATGAGAGCTATGAATTACTGTATATGCGGGGCATAATTTGGATATATTGCAGCGCAATTACACCCCGAAAATATGCCGTGTGGACATACCCTAAGGATGAAATTTAATTGAGTTTCTCTGCAGTAAACTAGAATGGAGTCATTTTACCCTTTTATTCCCATTATAACTTTGGGATAGGAGCTGGAGCCACATTCAGCTCAGAACTGGAGAGGAGCTATATTAACCGTGGGAAAACAATAAAAAAGAGGAATGTTTGCAGATAACTATCCAATATTTTTGTGTATGCTTTGACACTATTCACTATTCAGCTTTAAAGGGCCATTCCCATCTCGAACATTTATAATACATACAAACAGAATTTACCATAAATGTCTGACAGGTGTGAGTCCCACCTCTGGTTTCTGAACTTCTCTATGGAGAATGGAGAGGTGATCCCGCATACACGGGACATCTGAGTTCAGCAAAACACACTCGGACTCCCATAGGATAGAACAGAGAGTGCTGCATCTCTCCATTCTGCATAGAGAAGTTAATATGCCCGTTCTCAAGATCCCAGAGATTGGACCCAAACCTATCAGACATTTATGATGTATACTATTGATATGCCATAAAGGTCTGAGATGGGAAACCCCTTTAAATTATGCTACTGGTCAAATCATGTGGAAGCACTTGTCATAGCACACACAGTGCCATTTAAGTCCATCTTATCCTGTGATCGGCATGCTATAACAACCTCATCCTAGTCTTCCTATAATAACTCTAGAAAGGGTAGAAAAGAAATAGGGATTACTCAGTTAATAATAGTCACGTATATTTTTTAAATGGCAGCAAAGCATTTTCTAGAATTAAAGGGGTTTTGCCACTAAGTAAAATTAATGTGGGAAGTTTGTAAATTAAATAATAAACATTTTCACCATTCATCATTATTAAAAATTCTGGACCGTTTTTGTCATAGCTGCTCCTTTAGTGATCCATTGTTTACAGCTCATCTCCAGGGGATACGACCAGGGCTGAGAGCTTATCAGTCATAGTCGCACATGCTCAGACATCACTTCTCCTCTCAGGCAGCTGATGAGTGTTCAAACCCCATGTGCTGTCATTCTACTCCTGTCCTCTGTACTCCTTAGTAATTAGTCAAACAGTGCAAATAAATTAAAAAACGAAACCTAAATCAGGTTTGTACATTGATAAAGAGAAATAAAATCCACAGGTTTGGTTCCTGCAGGGATTTGAACCGAGGACTCTTGTGCCTGGAGGCAAAAGTTTTACCTCTGAGCTACAATGTAGCTACTTACAGTACTACACATAAACAGACCTTTCTGTGACTAAAGATAGGAAAGGCCTGGTGATTTCATCCTGCTGGGTCACATGATATTCAATTAAAACAAATCACACACGCCCCCTATGAGCACACAGAGCTGGTGAACTGGATACAGGAGATATGGAATGAGATAGTGGCAAAACCCCTTTAATATTGGAAGAAGGAAGCATATTACAGTATACAGCCAGCCCGGTTTCCAACCACGTATCACTAGTTGGGAGCAACTGTTTAGAAACTATACAGTATAGAGTATATCCATATCTTTGTTATTTTGTGGTAAGTTATATATAAGGTTATGTGGTGACTTTATGAGAAGAATATGTGCGAAGTGTCTCTATTTGTACCTTTTTGTAATTCCATTACAAGATTGTGATGTGCAACAGATAACCGATATGCGAGTCTTCTTCACTTATGTGCCTTGTTTGACTGTGAAGAACAGACATGCTGTTTTCTGCAAACACATTAACAAAACCTGAAGCAAATGGTCGCTTCACACTAGGGCCAGATGGACTTGGGAACTTAAGCACATCCACCCTCTTCATTGCCAAGTAGAACATTGTGTTTCTAACCACATGCCTAGTGGTCAGCTCTGCCAGTTCAACATTCTTCGGCAACGCCAGGCTGTAGTTGAGTGCAAAGGTCCATCTGCCACTACTGGAAGAGTTATTGAAAATTGCCTTCCACACCCGCCCTCTGCAGTGTTCCTGTTTTCAGATACTGGTGCCTTCTGCCCTTGACAGATGCCAGTAACCTCCATGGCTACTCAGCATGATGCCAGTGTACAGACTTTTCTGAATGCTGAATAATTTAACTCTTCCATTTCCATAAAGCACTGGCAATAACAGTAATATCAATCTGTCATCCTGAAATATAAAAAACGATGTATTTAACATATTGCACACTCATGAAATTAATAAGCAACGAAAATGTAGGCTCGTATTGCCACCGTAATTAGACACTAAAACGTTTTATTAAAGAAGCCGGATCATCTTTCCAATCTCAAAATTTTAGATGATAGCCAAAACAACCCAATAAATTACTTCTGGATAAAGTTAATGCAAAATTAAACATTTTTAATGTTTTTAATTTGTACATTAGGCTTTTTTTCCCAATAATTTGAGGGAATATACAGTACTAATATGTATTGTTTGTTTCTAGAAGTCCCTTCCATTGTAAGATATAGTAGGATAATTATTCTATAAAAATTAAAATTACCCCATATTTTGTGAGGCAGAGGAAGCCAGCATGTTATTGGTTGTTGCTTCCTACTGTGTGACTCAGAAATGTACCCCAAAAAACAACAGGGGGTAGCAGATACAAATAGGACAGATATGCTTCACTGTACTAGCACTCAAATACTTTGACTGCAGAGGGGCATGAAAGATCAGTGACAATATCGCCAGACTTTGCATTAACAAAGGTATTTGCAATTTGTAAACTCTCCTAATAATGTTCACAACGTACACAATCACATTCTCGGAAATAAAAAGCATTATGCTGAAACAGATATGCTTTGTTACCCCCTATAAACAGTTTCAATTATTACGAGGCGCTCATTCACTGAAGGGTGGTATAAGGAGATGGTTTATTTGATGTAATGTTATTATAGAATGATATGGGTTCGCCAGAGGGCATGTTGGAGCAATATAATGTGTTGTTATAGAGGTGATTATATAGCAAAACATATTGGGAGATAATGTTTTTTTGTAAACATGATTTACTCATAAAAATCTCCTTACTTTTGCTATATTGTAACAAAGTATTGTAATCTTTCTAAATTTAGAAATTTACTAATGTAATGTGTTTCATGATTTAGTCACAGTCTTAGGGTCAGTCTGGCCCACCACGGAATTCTCGCTGTGTCCAGGTTCTGATACACAATCTCTGCAATCTCACAGACACAATTTCTACTCCTCAAAGGACATCCTTCTCTACTCTCCCTATGTCAGCTCCTCACACAACCATCACCAAAATTTCTCCTGTCCATCCCCCATACTCTGGAACTCATTGTTCTAACACATCAGACTCTCCACCACTTTTACTAGTTTCAAAAGTGACCTGCAAACCCATATTTTCAGGATAGTCTACAACCTACAATAACCCTGCTGGACCTACACCTTCCCACAAATATGTCTCTCCCACACCTCCTGTCTCAATCCTCTTTGATGGTAGATTGTAAACTCTACCAGGCAGGGTCCTCTCCACATCTCTACCAGTTGTTAGTTATTTAGTGTTGCCATTGTACTTTGTTTGAACCTATGTTATGTATGTAACCCCCTTGAATGTACAGCGCCCGGGAATTAATGGCGCTTTAAAATAAGTAATGATAATAATACAATAACAGGCCCAAGTGACAATGAGGCTCTTAAACATCAAGACAATGCTGTCTGAAGCTGACCAGAGCAGATTCCAACCCACTAGAAATAACTACTTTCATACAACCTGATAGTATATATTAGTATGATCTTTGTATTGACATGACATCCCTATTAAGGCCTACTTTCTAAATTCCAGAGTAACTTATCAGTATATGTTTTTGGATTGTGGGGAAAAACCAAGTTACCCAAAGGCAACCCACACAAACATGTAAACATGATGTTGTCCTTGGTGGGATTTTAACCCCAGACCACAGGGTTGCAAGATAAGAGTGTTAACCACTGTGCAGCCATGCTGCCCTAGCTTATCCTTGCACGTTTATATGTGAATTACCTTCCAATTAAAAGTAATTTAATCCAGGTTTACTATTTACCTACGTCTGTGGCCCTTTTTGCTATTTATAGTCCTAAATGAAATACCAGCCAGTTAAAGGGGTTTTGCCACCCTTCTTTTTGAGGCCAGCTCATAGTTCTTTATTAGCTGGCTTTAGAGAATGGGGATATGGCTGCACTTGCGCAGCTCTCTCCCATTCATGTCTAAAAGGAGTTCTGAATATAGTCATTCAACTATATTTAGGACTCCAATAGAAATGAATAGGAAGAACTGCACAAGTACTGTATCTCCCTGTCCTATAAGTCTGACTTGAAACGAGCTAAGAGCTAGCCTCAAAAAGAAGGGTGGCAAAAGCCCTTTAACAAGCTTAGCCTGTGTATGATATATAAATATATAAATCAAATATATATATTTGGTCAGGTTCCAAAATGCTTAGCATATTTCATGTATTTGGAAGAGTCTGTGATATGTAAAGCAGACACAGTGGTCCCTCAAGTAACAGTAGTCTCAAAATACAATATTTTCAACATACAATGGTTTTTCCTGTGGCACTGTATGTTGATTATGGTTTCGACAATATGACAGACACTGCCGATCTGCAGCACATGTAATTGAGTGGAAGATCCAAACAATTATCATGAATATTTTAAATTTTAGTCTTTTAGACCCCCTCCACAGTACAGTGCGGTACTACATTTGCTGTACTGGTCTTTACATGTGTCAGGATGAGCAGCTACTTTGAACACCAGATGAGGACCCCATTCTCTTTTCTGATTCATTGGGTATAAAGCACATAGGGTCTTTTTATGGGCAGATGGCCGGGGTACCCCTCACCAGGGCAGGAAAAATGGTCTGGCAGTCAGCATCTCTTTCTGCATGGCGTTTTAAAATGGTACAGGGACAGGTAATTGAAGACTTAATCCAAATACATTAGTCTTTAGATTTTACCTTGGCCAGGATTTAAGAGAGATTTTATCCACTCTAAACACACACAGGTTTCTATGGTTAATCGTCCATTTTCCTTTTCCTGATTAGACAGAGAGCAGGGAGTGACATCACCATGGATGGCATTCACTCTCTGAACAGACTTATCTCCAGCAAGTTTAGCTTTTGTTTACAGATAAGCAATTGTTTTCACTCCTAAGAGCACATGTAGCTTTGTTTACTGAAGTTTACTGAAGATTAATTCTCATGTACTGATCTTTGTAATGTCTCTGCTAGTTACAGAGAAGCTAAATATGCTTATCACTGCTATAGACCAACCCACAGCCTGACAAAGGCAGAGTGGATGAAAAAGGTGCCTGTGAAACAGCATGGTGAGAAAACCCCTTTAACTTAATATTTTGCTGCACAACTTTTTGAAACAATCACTGCAAACAAATGATTTCTGTAACTAACAATAAGACTTCTGTCCACAAGTACTTTGGCCCACTTCTCATGAGCATCCTGCTCCATCTGGCTACGGTGTGAAGATGCCTTCTCCAGACTTTAGCTCCTTCCACACGTGTCCAAAACGTGATAAAGCCTCCTAGAAAACCACTTCAGATTAGTCCTCCTATATGTTCCACAGTGTGTACCTTGGACCGAATATATGAAAACTGTCCAGGTATAAGACTTTCTTTGTTGTCCATAGAAACCAAAGCTCAGCTTTCATTTCATATAATGCTCTGAATAAATGAAAGGGGAGCTCTTATTGGTTGCTGTGGGCAACAAAGAAAGTCTTAGACCTACACAGTTTTCATCCATGCCCCCCTATATTCTTTTCTTTGTAGGCTTCATTGTTGTGTATGTGAACATAAAGCTAGTGTGACTTGCCAAAAAGATCTAGTTTCATAGACAACATTCTCCCAGAAGTTTTTGGCTTCCAATTTCCAGTCTCATTTTTATGATTTGCTTTTCAAAGAGGCTTCCTCCACGGTCGTCTTCCGTTACCTGCACTTTGGCCAAATACAATAACAGATCTGACACTGAAGTACCTTGACGTTTACTTCTATTCTCTTTGGAAGTTGTCCTGGGTTCTTTGGTCATCATTCATATTATCTGTCTCCTTAATTTGTCATAAATATTATTTTTGTGGCCACGTCCAGGAAAATTAGCTACAGTCCCATAGATCTTAAGCTTCTGAGTAATATGTGCAACTGTAGTAGCAGAAACATCAAGCAGTTTGGAGATGGTCTTACAGCCTTTACCTTTAACATGTTGGCCTATGTTCAGTGTGGAACACACCATGATACCAAACAGCACAGTGACTACTTTTCACTCTTTAAATAGGCAGACTGACTAATTACAAGTTTGAAGACACCTATGATGCTAATTAGAGAACTCACCTTAGCATGTCTCTTTGGTCAAATTATTTAAATCTTTTTTAGGGGTACCTTCATTTTTGTCTAGAACAGTTTAATTTTAGTTTTTTGGTTGAACCACAATTCAAATGCAAGGTCTGAGTTTCATTAGTGGATTTACAGTAAATTTAAATTCAAGATTACTTTTGTTAGTTTCAAGTTTTTTCAGTAACCATTGTGAGTTTTTCTTTCTGTAACGGAAAGGTACCAACAATGTTGTCCATGTGGGTACTTCTGCATTAGTGTACATATATGCTATATTGGATATTTGATACAAATGTAAACCTGAATACTGCTATCAGCATTTGAGTGTCATAGATTTGATGAAAACATCATCTAACATTATGGGACAAACAAACCAGATATACATTTTCTGCACCAATAACCCAATTATCTGTCTGTACAGGCTATTTTTCACCAAACGATGTAATATTAGGTACGTGAGACATTGTGGGTGTGTATACCTTAATGTTCATATTGTAGGGCGACTACAGACACATCTGCTTAGCACAGCATGTCGATCCATATAAATGTCCCCCACACTACCTAGCTATAAAGAATGTCCTGCATTTGGTATAATTCAGGGAAATTTATGACGGCTTAAAGCAGGTTTGGTCACCGGGGAATAATTAACACTTCACAGTCCATCAGATTACTTAGATCCAGGCGCCATAGCAACCATTTGGCGGCTGTTCATTGCCATTAAAAAGTTTTTGCTGAAACCCTCCCCATAGGGGATGATAGGGATGAGCGAAAAAGGAAAAATTAAGGATGGGGGCCCATAGGAAGTGGACATGTCAGCTTTTTAGAGAGAAAACTGAGAAATGATCAGGGGATAGAGGTGTGAGAAGATCCCCCCGGGACTGGGTGGTGATGAAAATGAAAGTTTTTCTTCATTGTTCTTTTTTCTAGTTAAAAACCCTTCTGTTGTATGGGAAAAATGTAATTGGAAAATTAAGCCCCTAGGGAGCGTAATAGTGCACCCATAGTTTGGTATGGTCTTTCATACCCCATTTTTTTGTTTTCATACGATCCACCGAAATAAAATTATGCGGGTTATTTTTCGAAATCCGGCCCAAAAAAGGTATCGTCGGGCAAGGGGCGTTGGGGAAAAATTTTTTAATGAACCAAAGGATTGCGTGTTGCATGGCCCCAGAGCCCCCTGGTATGGCTTGCTGGCATGCCCCTTACACTCCTTTTTATTTTTCCCGTTTGTTTTACCTTTTCTTTTTAAACCCCTTTAATATTATGATGTGTCGGGTCAGTGAGTGGTCAAGTAAGTCAAAAAGGGCCCGAGACACAGACAGCCTTCTAGGGGTTTGCACGGGTTTTCCCGGATTTTGGCTATTTTTCCCAATGCACAGGATTAGTCGTTAAAAAAAATAAAAACGCCCAAAATATGACGTTCCCGCAGCCCCAAAGACGGAATAGAAAAAACGAGCTGTGCCTAAAAAAGTTGTATAATAGCCGGCGCTTTGTTTTCTTTTTTATCTTCATACAATCAAATTTATTTGTTTTACTAAAGGGGGTAGTGAGAAAATACTCTGTAAAAAGTTAGCACTTTATTTCTTTTGACTTCATACCCGTTGTTCTACTTTTCTGTCCCCTAAGCTATGTTCACGCCAAAGCGGCCGTTTTTTTCCCCCATGCAGGGCGTGGTTTTTTTCACGTTTGTACAAAAAAACCGCGGCCCCGAAACAGGGAAAAAACGGCCCCCTTTTGGGGGTGTAGACAAAATCTTATTGGTGACAGCAAAGGGAGAAAAAGGTTGAAGTCAAACAGTAATAAGTGCTAATTTACGTGTAGTCTTTTTTCTACCCCTTGTAATAACAAAACAGGGGGACCCTGGTTACCTCTTTTGTAGAGCCCCTTAGGCCAAACACCTTTTCATGTATAACAGCCACCCTACACTTTTTTAAATGACTTTATGTAGGGTATCTAAACCTGCCCCGGAAATAGGGGGGTAGTCCCCACCAAACTTGACTACCCGTAAGAGTGTTGGGTCAGCTGTTTATAAAAGCTTACTAGTTGTTCAACATGTGCCAACCCCTTTTCTGCGCTGTGCCTAAAAAAATGGCCCCTTGATAAGGCCCGGTACCTTTGGGGAATGTTCTACCGTATAGTGAGTTTTTGGTAAAATGTACCACTTTCACCCCCTTGTAAGTCCCCCTTTTAAGAATAAAAAAGTTTTCCATTTAAAAAAACCAATTTGTTGAAAGTATTTAATATTTTAATTTTTGACAAGGACCTTAAACCCCAGTCCCAAAAATGCCCCTTCAAAGGAAGAAATCACATTTTTACTAATGATAAAAAGTAAGGCTGCTGTTTTAAAATTGATTTCTATCAGCTGTCATAAAATAGCTTAAATGGCAATTCCAATAAATGTATTAATATTGGTAGCCATGGTCATGATTGTGGCTATAGTCCTAGGTAGGTTTTTCTTTATTCTGGGTAGATATTAAAAGGGTTTTCTCACCAGTTTTTTTAAACACCACAGCCTGCTCAACTCACACTTTTGGTTAGGTGTGGGTGGTTTATCAGTGATTGGTTTCAGTTGAGACAAAAAGTTGTCATTAATTTTTAAATAACAAGCTACTGTTCTAGGTAAACTAGAGGGAGTAATTCCCATATTTGGATGGCAGCTTGGAGCAATGGGGAGAGAGGAGAATGGTCGATAAGCTTAAAAATTTGTGTCATAGATTAAAGTATTCTTTATTATGAAAAAGAAAAATCAAAAAGCAATTATTTACAATAGTCTTTTTTTAACTTCCGATTTTAAAAACTAAACATTATAGCAAAAAAAACCCTTTAAAAACTGGTGTCTTACTAGAAATTTTTAAATTGAAAAAGATTCACTAGTGTAGGGGAAACTTGCCCTGTCAGCCCTCTGTAGCTCCATTTCTAGAAATGAGGCTTCATAATACTAGCCTGTAAAATGTCTGGAAATTTTTTTATTGTTTTCAGTTAATCTATGCATCACCCAGGCTAGTGGTTCACCCTCTTTTACGATAAAAGCCAAATCTCCCGTTTTGGCGGGGGGGCCCCCTAATTGGGGGCCCCCGCCCCTCCCCCCAGAGTTGGCTTCCTCCCGCCGCCAGCAGGCGGGGGGTTCTTTTTAAAATTTCCCCCGGCGGCCGAGTCGCTGTGCGCCCCTTTGGCCCCCGGGCAGCTCCTACAGGGGGGTGAAGCGGCCGCAGCAGCTGCTCACCCGCCCCGCGGTTCACTGTGGGGGGGGGGAGGCAGGAGGGGTCGTTCCCCCCCTCCCCTTTTTCCCCGTTTTGTCGTGCCAGTGTGGCTGTACAAACCCGTCACGCGGAGGGGGGTTCCCGCGTGGACTCACCATCCCCCTGTGACGTTAGGAAAACGGGCCCCTGAGAGTTGGGCTGAGGGCCCGGGGAGGTAAGTAAATTTTAATTTTTTTATTTTTTTAGTAAAGGGGGGTTAACCCGGGTACAAAGGGGGCTTACCCGGCTTTAAAAGAGGGAGGCAAATACTTGGCTAACAAAAAGGGGGAGTATTTGGGCCCTTTAAAGGGGGAACTACCCCGGGTTTTTAAAGGGGGCAACTACCTGGATAAAGGGGGGGAAACCTGCTTCTAAAGGGGGCAACTTTGGTACTAAAAGGGGGCAACTACCTGGCTACTAAAAAAGGGGAATACCCGGCCCGACAAATTGGGGGGGAACTACCTGGCTAAAAAAAAAGGTGCATCAAACCCGGTAAAAAGGGGCAACTACCTGGGTTTTAAAAAGGGGGCAACTACCCGGCTAACAAAAAGGGGGATTTACCTGGTAACAAAGGAGGGCATTCCCCACCCGGGGTAAAAAAGGGGGCATTACCCGGCTATAAAGGGGGGAAATTTCCCCGCCCGTAAGGGGCACTACCTGGTTATGGGGGGTTTTACCTCTATAAGGGCCCCAAAAAATTAAATTCATTTGACGGATTTGGGGGGGTTTTTGAAAGGGGCGGGGCCCCAAAAAATGGGGGTTCCATGCAAATGTTTTGGCGTACGCGCCCCCGCCCTCTTCAATCTCCTTTTTTCCCTTTTTCAAAGTTGGGGGAAATATGTATTAAGGGTTTTTTTTTATATTTTTTTCTTATATAATGTATTATAAAAAAAAAAAAATTAATAAAAAAAATCCCAAATGTAGATATTTTTCCATGTTTTTTTACTTTTTTTAATTTGTTTTGTGACCCTATTTGACAGCAAAAAATTTTTTTTTTTTTCCATTATGGACAAGGGCTTTTTTTTTTCATGGTGAATGTAGTTTGGTCCCATTTTTGGTACCAGTTTGAAAAAGAAACTTTTTTTTTATACTTTTATTCCCAATTCTTTGAGGAATGAAACAACCAGAAAAAGAAATTGGGGTTTTAAACCCATGTGGATAAAAATGATGTTATATTTTAATAGATCAGATTTTTAGACAGGGCAATAAAATTTTGTTAGCCTTTTATTGGTTTTTATTTGTGAGAGGGCAAAAAGGGGGGTGAACTTGAACTTTTACACTTATTTATGTCTGCATGTAATTTTAGTATGCCATCGTTGGGAAGGGTAAAATTAGGGTAGGTCACCTTAAACCCAGCAATGGCAAAAAGATACAACAGATAGATTAGGGGGAAAGGGAAGGGGAAGCTTCAAGATTGTATCTGCATCAACTGGGGTGGAGCTGTCTGTCCTACCGTAACCCCCTCTACTTAAAAAAGAAATCCCAGAAAAGGAAAGAGTGAAAATGTTTTTTCAGTATGTTGTAATGCTTAAAAATGTGCCCCTGGGGTATGTGAAAATGCTTTGTGGTATAAAGGGTTTTATATCTTGTAAAAAGGTGGTATATGTGTACGTTCCCATTTGGGCATAAATGTGTAATGTTCTTATTAATATACATAATAAAAAATATCGTGCGGGGGGGGTCTGGGGCCAAGGGGTTGATTGGGGGCCCCCTATGACATGAAAATTTCGGTTCGGACTTTAAATGGCCCATTTTACCTAATACAGTTTTCAAAAAAAAAATTTTTGTAGTACATAGAAAGTGAGTCACAAGCGTTTTCTAACATATGTCACAGTTAAATATCATAAACATGGTTAAGTATCTCCTTTCCCTATCCCTCACCCACTTTCAATGTCCCCCCCCCGCTTTCCTTGGGGAGACCTCACCACCCTTTTAAAAAAAACACCGCAAGAAAGTAAAAGTGTGACCCCATACAGGGTCAAAGGGTTTCCCCCCCCTTTACAACAGGGACAATGTAGCTGGCACTATACCCCCGGATATCACAACACCCCCATATAAAAATAGGTTGACCCAGCCGGTATTACAAACCTCCATATAGAGACCACATAGAGGTAGACACCAGCTCAGGTCCCTAATTTCAGTGAATACAGACGATCCAATATAAAATAAAATCCCCAAAACGGGGCTCACCGGAGACGTCCCATTGATGATCATTTCTTCTTCATTGTTCTTATCCCTTCTTTCTGACCGTTCCCCATCAATGAGGATTGTCTCGGGCCCCCCCCAAACCCGCAGAAATTACACACAAATTCTGATTTCCTCAGTTTTTTTGCATTTTTTAACCCATTCCCCCCACTGTACAAAAATACCCGGGGTGGGGGGACGGGTACAGGCCCCTTCTTGAGGCATTACCTAAGGGGGTTGGGGGTGGGGAGAGGGTTAACCCCCCCGGGATAATGTAAACTATGGGGTGTTCTCTCTTATGACAAGATAGGTAGACAAGCCCCAGGTAGGAAGCAAATGGGCAAGGCCCAGGTAATAATTGCCCCATTTAGGTAGTAGACCCCCGTGGAAAATTAGAGGCCAGCCCCCGGGGGGTTGGGGGTACCTAGCCAAGGGTGGGTAGGTAAACAGCCCCCCTGTAGATAAGCAGGCCCCAGTTAGGCAAGTTGAAGGCTACAAATTAGGTGGTGTACCCCCGTTAGTAAGCTGTAGGGGAGGTGTTGGTGAGTCCAGTTAGTTAGGCCGTAGGTAGGTGTTTTCCCCAGTTAGGTAAGATGTAGGTCTGTTAGGGTCCCCTTAAAATAGTCTTGCAATCAGTTAGGGACCCCTTTAGCTAGTATACAGGCAGTTAGGACTTCCCTTGAAGTAGTATAAAGACAGTTAGGGTGGGTCTCTTTAGGTAGTCTACAGTAGGATAGGGGCTCTCTTGCTAGTGTTCAGGGGCAAGTACAGGGCCCCCTTGTAGCTAGTGTGCAGGTAGTCAGGGTTCCACTCTAGTTTGTAGAGGTAGTCAGGGCCCCCCTTTAGTATTTAAATTAGTCAGGGCCCCCTTTGACAGTCAGGGCCCCAATTTAGTTAGTAGGGCACCGGTAGGTAGTCAGGGCCCCCTTTATATGTTAGGGGTGGGTCAGGAACCCCCTTTATGTAGTCATGGCCCCCTGTAGTAGTCAGGGTCCCCTTTAGTAATCAGGTCCCCTTAGGTAGTCAGGGCCCCTTTAGTTAATCTGGGCCTCCAGTTTTAGTTAATAGGGGCCTCTTTAGTAGGTTCGCGGCCCCCCTTTAGTAATCTGGCCCCTTAGGTAGTCAGGCCCCCTGTAGGTAAGTCAGGGGGCCCCACCTTTAGTTAATCAGGGGCCCCTTTTAGTTAATCAGGGCCCCCTTAGGAAGTCAGGGCCCCCTAGGGTAGTCAGGGGCCCCTTTAGTTAATCAGGCCCCCTTTGTTAATCAGGGCCCCCTTTGGTATTAGGGCCCCCTTTAGGTTAATCAGGGCCCCCTAAAGATGTTTAAGTAATCAGGGCCCCTTGGTAGTCAGGGCCCCCATCTTTAGTTAATCAGGCCCCGTAGATAAAACAGTTAAAAAACAAAAAAACAAACAGTCCACTCACCTTGCTACCGCTCCTGGCCACTCGGGCACTCCAAGCTCCCCGCCGGCTTCTAGGGCGTCCGCATAGTGGCGCAGTGGATTGGGACATCACCGTGGCCTACGTCACCAGTAGGGGTAGGCGGCCCTGGGCTGGCTCTTAGGCTAGCGCCTTTAGACCTGCCAGGGATATAGCGGAGCGGAGCGCTAGTGACGCCGGCCCGCTGACCACCCTGCGCAGCCCGGAAGCCAGGGAACATCCCCCCCCCGGGCCTGTCCTGGCGTTGGATCGGGGCCCCGGGCGTTCAGGGAGGGGGGGATGCGGCGGGGGGCCCCCGGGGGTGGGGGGCATGCCTCCGGGGCCCCATCAGTTTGGGGACCCACGGGGAATTCACCATCCCCCGGCGTCCCGTCCGAGCCTGTACAATAATAGATAGTACATAAATATATACATATATATAATATATCTGTATCTATCTATTTCTATCTATCTATCTAACTATATTATTATTATTTTTAATTTTTATTTTTTTATATTTTTAATATATATTTATATAAAATATAAAAATATTATTACAGATCCGGCTCAAGTAAAACAATGCTATGTTTAAAAGAGAAACTTTGCTAGTAGTCAGCTAAAGACAGCTTGGGTTTGCTCTGGAGTTTTGCTGAAACTGAGTGGGGCCTGAGTTGCAAAAAAATTTTAGCTGTTCACTTTTGGTTGACGCATCTGGTAGCCTAGAGATGGGTTTGGCTCTGATGAGAGGTTTTCAGCAGGGGGCAGCACCCACGCAAAAAGCCAAAATAAAATCTTTTCGCCCTTTTGGCAGGGCCCTTTTTTTGGGCATTTGAGACACTCAAATCCAGTAAAGGTACATCCATTTACGGGGGCCTGATTTTTTTTTTTTTGCAAATATTTTAGGGAGTGGTGTTTTAAGGGGCCTGATTTACCTGCTTGCATAATGTGTGCAGATTGGTCAAGTCGCTTAGTTCTGCATAAAACACAACAGACAACAAAAATCGTTTTAAAATAAAAACCAAAAAATTGGGAAAAAGGGGCTTATGGAAATAGTAAAGAAAATCTCATTAAATTTTGGAGTTTTAAATTGGCAGCACAAAAGGCCCAAAGGGTTTTAAAATACGGGTTTTTTAAAATTTTTATGTGGTTTAAAAAGCATTGTTTTTAACGGGGTTTTTGTCTAAAAAAAACCAAAATCATTTAAATATTCCCTTTCCCAACCCTTTTTTTTTTCATTTTTCCTTTGTTAAAATTTAAGTCATGTTTTATTTGGCTACTCCCTCCCCTTGCGGGGACGAGCTCAAAGGAAAAAACCGGGTTTTCTGAAGCTATAGCAACCAGGGGGTTTGGCCCCTTCGGGAAGGGGGAAATCGAAAGGTCTGTAGCTTTTATTAAACCAAAGGAGCTGATGCAGCCCATACAAGGGGGGGATATCTGGGGAAATGGGGTAGAAACACTTTTAAAAGAAACCATTTGAAAAGGGTGACTTGTTTTTTGCAAAATCTTTAACAAAAAAAGCAACCCCTTGTAGTAGCCCAACCCCTTTAAATTTGTTTAGTATCCCCTTTTGGGGAAATTTAAACCTATTTTGCAAATTCCTATTTGTTTATAAGTGAGAGAAGAGCAGACTCTCACTGCAGCACAGTCCTTTGTAATTTACATGCCAGAATTAATTCTTACTGACTAGTCTTCTCCTTTGTTGTTCACAAGTTAAATTATATGAGTGTTAATACCTTAGAGATAAGAAGGGTCAAAGTTACCAAACTCCAAAAAACCCGGGGGTTCTTTTTGGGGAAAAACCACACAGGTAACTGCGGGCTGTACGTTCTGGAAACCCAGTTAAGGTGGTGTCCCCCTTTTACAGGGGAAGGATTATTATTCTAAATACCTGTGAAATCTCTTCGGTTTTGTTGAAATGAGAAATTTTTAAAAAAAAATTTCGACGAAGAGATAAAAAGAAAGGGAATCAATCTCCTGCCCCATCCTGTTTCCGAAGTTTTGGGGATACACAATTTTTTCATTATCTTTATTTCCTTTTTCATTCACTTGGGGTTTTTTGCAGTAAGGTTTGGTTTCCCACTTTGTTTTATTACTGGCATGTTTTTTTTTTTTTTAAATGCGGGGGGGTCTTGTAAAAAATGAATCACTACATTGATTCTTTTCCCCTCATTTTTTGTTTTTTTGGGTTTAAAATTTTAAATTTCAGTGGTGGGGTTACGGGGGGTTTCCCACTGGGCAGTATTTGAAAGCCAGGTCTTTAGCATACAATCGGGTGTTTAAGCGGGCCTACCCAGGTTTAGTTTCAAACAGGCTGTAGCTAAAAGCAAACCTGAGAGCAAAATGCACCAAAATTCCCAAGGGGGGATATCTGGAAAAGGTATGACACTGTTAAGGGAAACATATATTGCAAAGTGACTTGTTTTGTGAAAGATCTTTAACATAAAAACAATCCTAGTATTGGGGAAAAACCCCTTTAATTTTAATTTGGGGAGCATGGGTAAAATTTGTGGTAAAATGTCGTATTGGAGGACAATTTTTTCCCATGGGCAGCAATGGGTCCTTAAGGCCGGCCCCACACGGCTTATTCAAGCTGAAATTTGGGGGGGAAAGGGAAAATTTCGCCCCAATTTACAGTTTTAAAATAAGGGGGGGGGAGGGCAAATCCCGGGCCCCATAGACTTTCTTTTTTCACCGGCGGTATCCTGCCAGGATAATGAACTTTAAAATTTACCCCCCGCCCGGGGGTTTTCCCGGGTGGTTAGGAGGGGAACGGTTTCCCAATAGTTCTCTATGAGAGCTGTGGTTTAAACCACAAGGGCTGGACGGTTTCCCCAGCCCGTTTTTGAAAGGCAGTATGGGCGCAATACGGCTGGAATCCGTCCCCCAAAATAACCCGTGGTAAACGGCCCTTTTTTGGGGCGGAAATTTCTATTTATGAAAGAAT
The DNA here is from genome assembly GCA_025379985.1 of Phyllomedusa bahiana. Classification (NCBI taxonomy): domain Eukaryota; kingdom Metazoa; phylum Chordata; class Amphibia; order Anura; family Hylidae; genus Phyllomedusa; species Phyllomedusa bahiana. Next base: position 167,981 of record JAODAL010001598.1, read on the forward strand.
TTTGTTGCTCTTTTCTTTGATAATGCCCAATTGCATTGCTGGTAAACACTCACCCGCTGCAGTATTTGCACTTTCATATTTCAAATTTTCTGTTAAACGACCCCCCCCAAAGGAATCCCTTGGGGCACATAATGAAGACACTGAAGACAAGATACTTCATCAGAAACATTTCATTACCCGAGCCCCTTTGGGACAGTATATATTAAATTTATGAGCTATGGTTGCAGCTAAATAATTTACCCAGTTTAAATTTGCTGTAAATTACCTGCATGTCAGGGAATAGAGGGAAGTCTTCTCATGCTTTCCCTATTACATATATTGTTAGTAGCTCTGTGTTTATTTTTTGTTACAATGCATGAATAGTCAATTAAGATCTTCATTATTATGTACAGTCTTGTATTTCCTATACATTTTATGTTAGCTAAAAAATAATGTAAAGGTAATGTGTTTTGGCATTGCATAGTGTTTTGAAGAACATACTTGGATAAGAGGTTATTTGGCTATTAATGTCATATATGTAGATGTGATATGAGGTTTCTGATACTTGATGTAATTCATCCTTGTAGTCTGGATTAAGGTGGAGGTGTATTAATCACAAATAGGATGAAGTTTAGGCTAACTTGCTTTAAAAGATGATTTTTTTTGTTTGGGATGTTTTTTACATGAAGGAGATGGGTGAGGGTTAAATGTCCACTGACTTTGCATCCCAACATTGCTAATTATGGTAATCGTGTACTTTAAAATAATATTTGAATCATTTCTTATTTAAATGAACCATGACCTGGTCTTTGTCAGAATTGTAAAGTTTATTTCCCGTATGTGGCAGCAGTTTTCTTTACCGTAAAAGGGTTGTATGCTGTTTCACAGAGCCACAGCCAGCTTCACACTCCCACTTCCTGTTCAGGCTACAGCACTGATTGACATTTCAGCTCTGTTATTCCCTGTTAGGCTATGTTCAGACGGCAATAATTGTGGGACGTATTTCGTTCACAATTACGCTCGGCAGCAGGGGCGAGAATAATTGACATGTCACTTCTCTCCTCGCTCGCCGTATTGTGCGAGCAGGGAGAGGAGACGTAATCCATAGTTCTCTATGACGACTGGGGATTTCCGTAATGACTGGGACGTATCTCGCCCCGTATTTAGCGCAGTACGGCGCGACATACGGGCCGAAATATGTCCCAGTTTAAGCCGTGTGAACATAGCCTTAGAGGGACATTAATGATGGAGGTTCTAAACAGCAAGACTCAAGGATAAAGAGCTCTAAAGGGTTAGGATGCTTTCACACAGCGCAGTTTTGGTGCAATTTTAACTGCGCTCCAATTATACTGTCTTTATTACCAGCAAGCTCGATGGAGTCTGGGGAATGGCTATTCCGTCAATCCTGGGGATCTACAGGTTTGGCCATTTATTTGGATACATCTAAATAAAATGGGAATGGTTGGTTTTAATGCAACTTTATTATTTCCTGAGTTATTTACAAGTTTCTCTTTGTTTACAGCCATTGACATGTTGCAGAGGTTAACACATGGGGAAAACGGATAAAAATTTGTGTGATGTTGGTGAAGGGAAAGTAATACCGTTCATTGTAGCAGATTTCATACAAGGGACACCTACGAGACCACCATTCCCATTGCTACAGTTAATGAACTACTTGGCAAATTTCATGAAAAAAGGCTCAGTGTTGGATTTGCCAAAATGTGGAACAAGAAACTGTAAACAATGAAGAACCAAAGGCTGTCCTGCTTCATTTCAGCAAGAGCCTAAGCGTAGAACTCCGCCGCAGGGTCACTGGAGAATTTGGCATCAGCGAGATCCCTTCGGGGATATTACTATACAAATGGCACCCTTAAAAATCCAGCTCGCAGATCTTACGGAATGACCCAGGTCAGCACTGAATTTCCCCGAAAAAAAAAAAAAAAAAAAACAAAAATTGGAACAGGCCCCTCAGTTTACACAAAACATGTTCAGGATGGGGCAAAATTTTTTGTGAAGGTGAAGTTAACAAAACACACAAAAGGGTCTGCCCACTAACTCACGGGGGATAGATCCCTCCAAGGCTGTTGGGACTCAAAAAATTGATGGTAGGTGTGGTATAGGGGTACAAAGTAGGGGACCCATTCTTCATAAAGGGAAAACCCTCAATCCCCTGGATATCTAAAATTTGCTAATGTGTGTGTTGCCCTCTTTATGCTTTAAAGATGGGACACCCCTGGTTTTTCCCAGAAAGATGGTGCACCCCCCTTTAGGGGTATCATCTCCGAGCTTTTACATGAATTTTATGGAAAAAGGGGTTGGCGTCGGGGGGAGTTAAAGGCCCCCAAATTCTCCGATCTGCCCCCCTTAGACTTTTTCTTTGGGGTCATGGAAGGCATTGTCTATCTGTGAACATACGAATGTCAGCATCTGAAACAACAGATAAAAGCCTATGCAAGCATTCTTCTGCGGTTTTGGGTTTCAGTGTGTAAGAGGGGAAAAGGGGTTCCCTTGAAAAATCCAACACAATGGGAAGTATTTTAAACTTTTTATAAGTGGTCAGAAACTTGTAAATAACTCATGAAAAAAATAAAGTTCATTAAACCAAGCACCCCATTGTTTTTTTGTAAAACCGGGGAAGCAGGGAAAAGGCCCCTGCGAAACGCGAGTTCCCTGTTTTATTTTTAAACTTTAATAAATAGTTGATGTTAAATTGGTTTTCTTTGAATTTTTTTGCCCTGAAAGCGCCCCAGGGAATCCAAATTTTACTCTGTTACAGTGTCCCCCTTTCTACTATGCTGACGGAGCTGCTGGGTGCGAGATTGGGGGTTTCTGAGGGTCGGGGGAAAGCAAAGGTGCAAGATCAGCTGTGGGTTTTAAATTTTAGTTCAATGTGAGCTGTACCATACTGTAAGCTTTAAAGGTGGCGTGTTCTAATTAGTTTAAAGTCGCACCCCGTGTTGTAAAGTTTGTAAAGCACATTGCACTGTGTGTCTGCTCTTCTGTCGCTGAGGAACTTCGTTGGTGGAGCCCGGGATATTTGAAAACGTCTTAGCACACAGGAGTACGCTAATACATTATAAAATGTAAAAAAAAATTGTATAATAGTTTTCTCTTAATGGGATAAAAAATAAAAAAATAAAAAATAAATGATAAAATAAAAATAAATATTTAATAAAAAAGCACTATGCATGCATTACATAAAAAAAAAAAAAAACTACACAAATACACATATTAGGTATCTCCACGACCATTACCATGGGTTAGTTAGTGTTAAATGTGAATGGTGTAAAAAATAGTTCAAAAAAGGGTACACTTACAATAGGTGATGCCTTTGCATCAATGTTTTTGATAAAAATGTTCAACCCTGAAGAAGAATCGGATTCAAATTTCTGTTCTCTTCACATAACGCCCTTCCAGGTCTTTGTTACCTCATGCAGGTCCACACCACTTCCCATTGTCTATTTGGTAATTTGTCTTTTTTTCTTACAGACTATGTTCTCATCCCACCAACATGCCACCCAGTAGGGTATAACTTTTACTGGTGTCACTAGGATTCTGTCAGGCCTTCCTTTACCTTTCTTTTTCAGCAAGAGTAGTCTTAATCTTTGAGACCTGATTCTTAGGGATCACACCTCTTCCAGGCTCACAATATACTCAGCTTAAACCACTGCACCAACCGTAACCTATGTAACACATTGCAAGCAACCCTCCTCCAGACTATTTTAGCCCCAGAATGATAGCGCTTTGGTAGCTCACTGTCTCCAAAAACTCATCTCATATTTCCAGGTCTATAGGAAACCAGGAGAAGCTATCCTGTTTCCCCGAAAATAAGACACCCCCGAAAATAAGACAATAAGTGCATTTTTTTTTAATGCAATTCAGAGTTTGGCTGCTTATGCTGATGTTTGTGATGAAATCACTACAGTATATTAATACATGTTGATGTTTTGTTCAACAATAAATGTAAATTATTGTTCATAGAAAAAAAAAAAAACATCCCCTAAAAATAATCCTTAGCTCGTCTTCAGGAGCAAAAATTAATATAAGACACTGTATTATTTACGGGGAAAGAGGGTAGTGCCAGGTCAGGGGCGTAACTAGAGAAGTCAGAGCCCCAAAGCAAACTTTTGGATGCCCCCCCCCCCCTCGCCCACCTCCCTGACCACGACCATGTACCAGGACATGCTGTTAGATATGTAGATAATACAAAGGGGCAAATACCCCACCATACATATCACCATCATACTGCTAACCAACAATCCACTATACCAAAACCAACATTACCAATAACGCTACTACATAAGGACCTGATTATACCGCCAGAACACGACCACAAATTACCACCACATAGTGACTGAATATTAGAAAAAAAGAAAAAATAGATAAACGCTCACCAGGGAACTCAGGCAATCAGAGGTTGTGCAAATAATCCTTCCACACACGGTGCTATGGAAGCGGACATCCGGCTGTAGACGTCTTAGCTGCAGGCTTGTATAGAAAGAGATAAATTCCGGCACTCGTGCTCCAGATTCAGGTAAAGTAGAAAAAACGCACTTTATTGGGTAAACAGTAAAAACAATTAAAAATCCATCGCTATAATTTACGCGTTTCGAGCCAGTTCCTGGGCTCTTTGTCGTAATAAGTGACTGAATAATACCCTACACTATTACTGATCAGTCTACAAAGATCAATACTGTCTAATAATAATAATATATAATAATATAGTGACCATATAGTGGTATATACCAGTGTACACAGGCTCTGCAGACTGTATATTACCTCCATACAATGACCATACATATAGTGGTAGACACCAGTGTACACAGGCTCTGCAGGCTGTATATAACCACCATATCAGTGACCATATAGTGGTAGAACCAGTGTACACAGGCTCTGCAGACTGTATATTACCTCCATACAGTGACAAAATAGTGGTAGACACCAGTGTACACAGACTCTGCAGACTGTATATTACCTCCATACAGTGACCATATAGTGGTAGATAGCAGTGTACACAGCCTGTGCAGACATATAAGTGATTACAGTGAAGTTACATCTTGTGACTCACAGGTGACGTTTCTCTGACCAGTTGTTGACTTTCTCTTTGTTTCTGCATCCGGTCCAGTCCGCCATCATGATGACATCTCCCGACCACTTGTTCCTCCCAGATTTAGACACAAATATCTTAGAATCCTGACTTTTCCAGCACCTGCCCCCCTGGTATATGGGGGCATTTAGGAAGGCAGGGTTTAGATAGGATATATGGGCCCCAAATAGGCAAGGTTTAGGTAGCCAATAGAGTGCCCATATAGGCAGGCAGGGTTTAGGTAGCTATAGGGAGACATACAGGTAGACAGGGGTTAGGTGGGCTATAGGGGCCATATAGGTAGGGTTAGGTAGCTTTAAAGGGCCCCATATAAGTAGACAGGCAGGCTTGTGGGGGTATACGGCAGTCGGGATGGCGTATACGGCAGGCATGTGGGGGTATACGGCAGGCATATGGGGGGTGTATAGGCAGGCATATGGGGGCATATAGGCAGGCATATGGGGGCGTATAGGCAGGCATATGGGGGCATATAGGCAGGCGGCATATAGGGGGCTGTATAGGCAGGCATATAGGGGGCCGTATAGGCAGGGAGGCATATAGGGGGGGTAAAGGCAGGCATATGGGGCGTATAGGCAGGCATATAGGGGGCTGTATAGGCAGGCATACGGGGGGTATAGGCAGGCATATGGGGGAGTATAGGCAGGCATATGGGGGGTATAGGGGAGGCATATGGGGTAGGTAAAATAAGAATCACTTACTCACCTCGGGCCACGCTCCCCCGATCGCCGGCTCGCTCCTATCTGCTGCTCTCCCTGCAGCCTCTGCGCTCAGCGCGGTGATGTGACGTCACCGCGCAGGCCCACGTGATCACAGAGCGCCGGCAGGGGGAAGTAGCAGAGCGGAGCGATCGGCGCTCCGTACTGCTAGCTCCAGCCAGCGCTGCCTCTGAGCGCTCGGGCAGGAGGGCCCGGGCGTTCAGAGGGAGTAAGTGCCGGGCCCCGCAGCTCCCCGCCGCAGTGATCTGTTAAGTTCACTGCCGGCGGGCCCAGGAGCGGCATTACCGGAGTAGCGGACCCGGTAGCAGCTGCCCCGGGGCACCCCTAAGCGCAGGGGCCCCGTAGCAACTGCTACCCCCGCAACCCTGGTAGTTACGCCCCTGTGCCAATACTGTCCTTTTTAACACCTCTGAAAGCAGGGGTGGGGAATGTCAGGTGCAAAATCATTTGGTCCGGTCATGTGGTTCATGTCCCAGAGTCAACAAACATGTGCCATGAGCTTTGGAGACCAGCACATGTGTAATAGCAGATATTGCTGAAGCTGTACCTAACCCATGTGAGTGTGCACTGGTGTCCAAAGCTCCAGGCACTTGCTGCTTACTCTGGGACATTCAGCGCATTAGTAACAGCTCTAGTCCAGGCCATTTCTTCCCTCATGGGGAATGGAGACTCATGCGCATTACATGTAATCTTAGAGGTGGGGGAACATCCAGCACTTTATTTACAGCACTATGTCTTCTCTCCCCCCAAAGTGCTGTAGAGGGGAATAAGCATGGACGAGATTTGCTGATGATGAACTTGTGTTGATCAGGGAGAGAAGCAGTTACAGCCATCACATTGTGATGAGTTACAATGATTAGCTTTAAACATGTAAGGAAAGGTAAATGAAGACAATTATCAAATATATTGCTTTTTATTTTGCTTTGTTGAGGAGATGAGAGAGATTTTATCTCTTCTGAGTGCACATAAGTTTCTCTTGGTTACTGACCGTCTCTCTCTGCTCTCTCTTATTTGATTAGCTGGACGCTGCTGCCCATCCATGGTAATGTCATTCCCTGTTTGTAATTTCCAAGAATGGAGCTTTGTTTGTTTAAGATAAGGACACTTTTTCACTCCTTAGAGCTCTGTAGCCTTGTCTACTACAGATTTTATATCTCCTGCAGTCATTTCAATATAGCTGGCTCGGCTAAAAAGAGCAGTGCTGATATGCCAATTATTGCTATTGACCCACCAACGGCATGAACAGGAAGTGTCTGTGAAACAGCATGGTAAGACAAACCATTTAACCCCTTAAATGGGGATAAACCGACCGGTTTTGTCCTTTTGCCGGGGGGAGCCCCCCCCCTTATCGCAAAATACACACCAAATGTAAAACAAGATAAAAAGCATAATTTGTGCGTTTTATAAACCCCCTTTTGACTTTCCCTCGTGAACTTAGGTGCACAAAGAATTGACATGCACTCCTATATCAAATGATGCATAATAAAAATCCCATAAACCTCAAGGCTCTTCTCCGACACAATGAACACATGGTTCATTTTTGTATGGGTATTTTGGTGCATAAAAGGTGTAAAAAATGTGCACTTTATGCATGAAAATATGTCTCACAAAACATCATGTGAACCCAGCCTTATGCTTCCTGGGCTCATTCAGGTTTACGTGTATAGTGTGCACTTTGCATTGCTCCTGTGTCCTCTCTGTATGTACAACTCTGCTAAAATTGGAGGGTGCTTCATTAGCAATACTCTTGTAATAGAATGTCCAGTAGCCACCAGCAATAATATCTATGTACCCATACATACTTCTTACAAATCTGAACTGTTCTTACGGTTTTAGGGTTTAGCTACAGGATACGGGGCTATAAAAGAATTATAAAAACGTTAGTTGAATTGAGGTATCACATTTTACATCATGAGAATACTGATGTCCAAGAAGTTGCTGCTGCCATCCAGTGGTCTCTTTTTGTACGAGCACACATTTTTTTCCCACCGGCCTCTCACAAAAAGTCCCGGGTCTAATTACTTCTTCATTATTTCGCTCCCCTTTAAAGGGAGGGGAAGAGAATCAGCTTTTGGTTGCTACTAAAACACTTCTTTTTTAAAAATTGCATTAGGGTATGATCACACGGTGTTTTTGGATCCGATTTTGGATCCTTGTTGGATCTGAAAATCAGATCCAAAAACACAGCGTCAATCGGATCCTAAACAAAACCTACACGTATCCAACACACAGCTGCGTGTTTGGATGCATGTCGGATGCAGCAGGATCGCACCCTGCTTATAGGGCTCATTTGGTCTTTTCGGGCCCAAAAATTGACATGTCAAATTTTTGGAACAGATCCAAAAAAACGCAATGAGACACACACTGGCCATACTCTGTGAACGCCGATTCAAGCTTGTAAATCACACTGCTATTTTTTAGAACGTGTTTTGGGTCTGTTTAGGGTCTGACAGATAGATCCAAACACGTATCTAAAAGCGTATGTTCACACGGACTCAACACGCTGTGTGAACATACCCTTAGTTTCATTTAAATAAGGGAACATTGTGGGGTCTTGTGTGTTCTGGGATCATTGTGAGGTGCAGCCTTACTCAGGGGAACATTGTGCGGCAATTTCTATTTGGAACACAGTGTGATATATACTTTTAGTCAGGGGAACATTGTGAGGTGTTTTATTTAGAGGCACAGTGCTTACTAAGGGGTAGTGTTGCACTTCGATGTCATATTCAACCTAATCTAAGCCTTCCCATTTGGATAGGCTTATGTCAAATTTTGGAACAAAACATCAAAGAACCACATGAATGAAAACTGTCTGGGTCTAAGACTTTCTTTGTTGCCCTTAGCAACCAATCAGAGCTTCCCTTTCATTTTTTCAGAGAACTATATGAAGTGAAAGGGGAGCTCTGATTGGTTGCTATGGGCAACATACATGTCCCCCAAGTCTAACCCTAAGTTGGGTTTAGGCCGAGTCCACACAGCAAAGTGAAAATAGCTTCCAAAATCCGACGGCATTTTCACATTGCTGGACCGCGCCACACCAACGGTTTTTATGCAGTTTCTGCGCAAAAACAGCGGTCAGATTTCCATTTCCTGACAGCCCAGTCATTGGGGCTGTGGTCATCCGTTGGTGGTCAGGCGGAATATACGAAGGGTTCTATATTCCGCCTCATGGCCGGCGGTTTAGGTTTCCCTCAGTAAAAAAATCTATGCTGTGTATACATTTTTTGTTTTCTATTGAGGGCTACACAGCGCAGGGTACAGTCAGATTTTCGGTGGATTTTACATGCTGAATCTGCCGAAAATCTGACCCAAAACCTGTGCTGTGTAGAAATAGCCTCTAGGATTAGAGGTTTTTCAGGGGTGAACTTACCTTTCAGCATCGCTCTGGGTCACATATTGTTCCAGGCCTTGCAGCGCTTCCTCTTTCAATGTTATTTCTGCCTTCCCTAGGTTCCCCTATATTTTGGAAGCTGGAAGCTAGGTCGGACGGCTGACATTCAACATTACTTTTACTTTCCACCACACAGGAACAACCATAGGAAACTATAAGTGAAGTCCAACGGTTGCACCGGAAGTGATGCCACAGCAACAAGAATCCTTTAGCGACATTGAAAGGTAAGTTAAAGGGCTGTTCTCACCATGCAGTTTCACAGAGTCACGATTAGCTTCAGACTCACTCTTCTTGATCAGGCTGTGGGTGGTTCTACAGTAGTGATTGGCATATCAGTTCTGCTATTACTATCTGAGCCTTTTTCAGGAACATTGCTAACAGAAGGATGTAAACAGTAAAGCAGAAGACTACAGACCTAATGGGTAAATTTGTTTTTAAACAGTTTTTAAACAAGCCCCTGTGCGGGAGTTTAAACCAAGGGGGAAGTAATGTCCCCATGGTAAACGGGGGAAAAGCTGGAGCAATGAGAGCAGAGAGACATGGTCGGTATTCTAAGGATTCTTGTATACACAAAGAAGAGGTAAGATCTCCTTTATCTCCTCTAGTGCTTAAATGAAAAAAAAATCAAAACCCAAAATGTATTTGGTAAATCTTTATTTATATTACCACATATTAACCCCCTACCCCCCGGGACCAGTTTGGGCCTCCTGACAGAGCCCCATTTTGCCATGTATCCCTTTATGTGAAATAACTTTTGACACTTTAACCTATCCATTCAGAGATTGTTTTCTCTGACAATTGTGTTTTAAAGTAGTAAAAAATTTTGATTAAAAAAATCCTTATTTATTTGTGAAAAAATCAAAGTATCGTGAAAAATGTGAAAAAATTTGCGTGTAAGACAAAATTTTTCCACTCAAAATAGCTTAAAACTAGCATCTACCAATGTCTATGTGGGTTTTGGTTCTTTTTTTTTTAAAGTCTTTTTTTTATTTATGATATTAGGGGGTTTAAAAATTTTAGTAGTCTTTTTCACTTTTAAAGAAAATTTGCAAATACTTTTTTTTTTGGGCCAGCCATTTCTAACGGTTTTGATTGGCCTGTATGTTAGATACCCCCATAAAGATCACTAAAAAAACTACCCCCTTAAAGTATTCAAACGCAGTATGAATTTTATTAGCCCATTAACTGTTTCACGGGAATTTAAAGCAAAGTGGAGGTGAAATTTAAAATTTCATTTTTTTTTTGCAATTTTCAATTTTCACCCATTTTCACAAGAAGGGTAGATGTGATCAGGGAAATGCAACTTAATATTGATTCCCCGATTCTGCTTTTTTCAGAGATACCCCGTATGGGGCCCCTATTGCGCTATTGGCTCAAACCACAACCCCAAATAGGAGGTGCACCACCGGTTTTTTGGGGGTCCCCATTTTTCATTACAAACTTTTTTTAGGCGCCTTTTCAGGTTTGGGGCCCCCAAACGGACTAAAACTTAAAAAACCCCCCTAAAAAGCCCCATTTTGGAGCCCTACAACCCTTAAGGAAATACCCGGGGGGTTAGTGATATTTTACCCCCCAAAGGCGTTTCAAAATTTTTTTAGCGTTAGGCTGGAAAATGAAAAAAATATTTTTTCAACAACTGCAATTTAGCTGAAAATGTTGCATTTTTACAAGGAATCCTGTAAAGAAAGATCCCAAATTTTTTTAAGAAATTTCTTCCAATTCGGGGGGGAAAAACTGCTTTTTGGGCGAGGCAGGGCGTAAAAGGGATGGAGCGCTATTTTGCTTTTGGAACGCGTTTTGGTGGGGTCATGTCGGCATTTGCAAAGCCCCCAAAGTACCAGAACAGGGAAACCTTCCCAGAAGTCCCCTTTTGGTTCAACACCCCCAGGATCCTAAAGGGGGTGTACGGGCTTTTTTGGTGTACAGGGGTCCATACTATTTTTTAGTATTGGGCTATGAAAATGGGGGGAAAAAACGCAGTTCCGCCATTGTTTTTTGGCTTCATTTTTACAGTGTTCGCTGTAGTGGATAAATGACAGGAAAATTTTACTGTGGGGGTCGGTACAATTACAATGATATAGGTTTTAAAAAATTTTTTTATGTTTTTTTAAACTTACACAATAGAATTGGGTCTATAAGAAATTCCCGTTTTTGGGTTTTCCCTATTCTGACAGCCAAACTTTTTTATTTTTTCTGTGCATGGAGCGATTATTATTTGTTTTTTGCAAGATGTTTGACATTTTTAGAGACCATTTTGGGGGCATATGACGCTTTGATCATTTTTTTTTAAGGGTTTTTTGTGAGGCATTTTAACAAAAAACAGCATTCCCGGTTTTTTTTTTTTTATTTTTTCAGCGGTCATGGTGCGGTATAAAATGACATTAGTTTTACCAGGGGTCGATACCATTAAAACATACCCAATTTGATTTTTTTTTATAGGTTTTATTGCTTTTACAAAATAAAAACCTTTATTTAAAAAAGGAAAACACGTTTTTGCTCCCATAGTTGAGAGCCATAACTTTTTTTTTTTTCGGGTATGGAGCGTGTTGGGTCTTGTTTTTTGGGGAAAGGGTTTTTCGTTTTTTTTTTCGTATCATTTTTTGGGGGACAAAGTTTTTGTTCATTTTTAAATCCTTTTTTGGAAGGAAGGGTGAAAAAAATCTGCAACCCAAGTAGTTTTTTTTTATTTTTTATTTTTAACAGCACCATCGCGCATATCCGTACAATTTTTGATTTACTCTTGGGTCAATATGATTACGGCGAAACCCAATTTATATAATTTTTATTTTTTTATTTTGAAGCACTTAAAAAAAAAAAAAGGGGGTTTTATTGTGTAAAAAAAATATTTATGCATCGCGTCTTCTACAGGCAAATTTTTTTTGTGTGCAGGATGAACAAAAAACGCAATTCTGTACTGTTTTTTTTTTTATTTTTTTTTTTGGTGTTCACCGTGAGGGGTTTTTAATGAGACAGTTTTTAGGCAAGTCTTTACACACGGTAGATACCCAAATTGGGTACTTAATTTTTTTGGGGGGGGATTGGGGTTTGTAAAAGGGGAAAAGGGGGGGTGACGTGTTTTTTTATTTTTTTTTGTGTTTTACTTTTTTTTTCCCTTTTTAAAAAAAATTTATTTTTACTTTTTTAAAACTTTTTTTTTTACTTTTTCTTCTAACACCCAAACATCAGATTGCTTTTAGAAAGGGGGGCCAAACACAGTAAAATAGTCTTGGTGACGTCAGGCAGGAGATCACAGGAGATCGCTGCCGCACTGTATGGGGAGCCGGGACGGGGGCAGGGAGGAGGGGCCATCCTCTTGCCTGCGGCTTATTATCGCAACCATGACGGTTGCGGTAAAAGCTTAACACCCCCGGCCGGAGCTCACTCGGGCCCCCGGGGGATACGGCATGTTGCCAGCATTTTAATTTACCGCTGGTCCCATGTCGCGATTGTGCGCGGGTCGCCCCCAAACCCCGCGATCGCCAGGACGTTGCAAACGCCATTTGCGGATCACTTTCCCACTAGGGCGTATGCATACGTCCAATGTCGAGAAGGGGTTAAAGCTATCATTCTGGTGAGAAAACCCTTTTTTTTCCCCCGTTAAAAACCCAAAAAAAACCCTAACCCTAATTAAGCATTATTGTTAGCATTAGTGATAGGGTTAGAGAAAAAATGTGGGACGTCCCAAAGCCAAATTTTTTCACACATTCGATTGAACCAGCATTGAATGGAATTGAACATTACAACACTAATGGTGCATTTTTATTTAGGTTCTTGACTTAAAGGATTTTTATTACAGGGGTTCTTTCACCATGCTGTTTCACAGAGTGTTTTACAGCCGGTCAGGCTCCCACTTACTTTAAAGGTTGAAAAATCGTTTAACAGCTGATTGGGATATAACTCGCTATTCCCAGTGATCCTGTTAATGAAATTTGGGGTTGAGGTGATTTAACAGCAGGGCACAAGGCTACAGAGCTCTAAAGGGTTAAAGTTTGTCAGCAAGAAACACAACAGGGAGTGAGGTGACCAGCCCGGTCATGGTCGATAGTCATAGGGGAGCTTGTTTTCACAAGCAGGAGATCAAATCTACTCCTAACTCTGAACAGAAGCAAAATCGGAACAGTAATGTATTTGATAATAATCTTTATTTACCTTTGCCTAATGTTTTTAAAACTGATAATGTGGGGAAAACCCCTTAAAAAGGGGCAAAGTGGGTCATATTTTTATTTATAGGCACTTTATGGGATTTTTAATTCTAGAGACCAATGTGGTATATTTTTTATTCAGCAGGTCCCAGGAGCACAGTATGTGCTGTACTATAACAAAAAAAGGAACAGAAGACATTTGTGCAGCAAACTCTGCAAAGCGCGCCTAGCAGGGAAAATCGTCATGGTGGGGGCTTGCAAGATGTAGAAAAGAGTAAAAAAACAACTAAATCAGAGATGATATCAGTTTGCTCATCAATGCCAAAATTTTTTTTCTACATGACGTGTCGTCATGCATATTCACCTGTTTAGAGTGATTATAGGTGGTTGCATTTATGTTGATCACAAAAAACTCCACATTTTCCGCTTAATGACTGACCGCCGACTTTTGACGGTGGGCGGTGCAGGTCTTCTGTCTGCAGCAACGCCAAAAGACATAGCCGCAGACAGAGGGGTTTTGTGGCTCCCAGCACCGTAACTGTGCAAGGAACGGAGCTGTAGGAAAAGGGTTTTGTCCCTACATTAGTCTCTGGAGAGTGGGGGGAGCCTTCTATCACCGGCACTTAACCCTTTGATTGCCTTGAATGCGGCAGAATCAAAGGGTATTCTTTTGCTCCATCGGGTCATCAGGACTCTCAGCGACCCATTGGAGCCCAGGCAATATCTGCACAGTCAGCCCTGGGGACCTTGAGTAGCCCAGGGCTGTGTATATAGCAAGCCTGCAGTCAGGGAGTGGGAGTGTGCTGCCCTGACTGCAGCCTGTGTCAAACTGACAGAGTCTAATGTATTAGCATACAGGAGTATACATGAGTGTGCTAATACATTACTAAGTGTAAAAAGGTGTTAAATAGTTATCCCCTAACTCCTTAACGACCACCCACCATCTTTTGATGTTGGGCACTTCAGGTCGTTCGTCGCTGCAGACATCGGAGTTTGCGGAGCCTGGCGCCGCAGCAGCGCTGAGAAGAGGTCTGTGCTACACAGCCCTGTTCCCAGTGCAGCTCCTGCAAGCACCAGGGAGCAGGGGAAACTCCGCTCCCCGGTGATTTAAACCTTTGATTGCCGCAGTTCGTCACCGCAGCGCACTCAAATGGTTTCACTGCTCTGTCAGGTGATTGGGACTCCCGGTGACCTGACAGAGCCCGGGTAACGGTTGCACAGTCAGCCCTGGGGACCTAGAGTAGCCCCAGGGCTGTCTGTGTAACAAGCCAGCGATCAGGGCAGATTGTGTGCTGCCCTGATTGCTGTCTGTGTCAGACTGACACAGATTACAATGTATTAACATATATGAATATCCTAATACATTACTAAGTGTAAAAAAAAAAAAAAAAGTAACACAGTTATCCCTTAATGGGATTTAAAAAACAAGTAAAAAACATAAAAAGTGTAGAAAAAAAATAAATAAAATAAAAATAAATATTTAAGAAAAACGAATTGTGCATACATGACACACACACAAAAAAAAACCTACACATATTAGGTATCCACACGATTGTAATAACCTATAGAATTCATCAAAAAAGTTTTTAATTTAAAAAATGAAGGGTGAAAAAAATTTGTAAAAAAAAAAAAAAAAAAATTGAAAACAATTCTGCAATTATTTAAAAGTGAACTTAAACTATTCCCCATACATAAAACTCGTCTCAATAAAAATGAGGGCCTCATAAAACTGATTTTTGAATAAAAAAAAATTAAACTGTTGAAAGGGCAAGGGGGAAAAAATGAAAAAAATGTTCTGGCATTAACACTTTTAACAGGCTTTTGGTTTAAGGGGGTTAAAGGGGATTAAAAAAAAAGTAAAAAACATAAAAAAAGTGAAAAAAAAATTAAAAATAAAATAAAAATAAAAAAAAAAATTTAAAAATAAAAAGTATTTTGTATACATCACACACAAAAAAAAAACCTACCATATTAGGTATCTACCGACCAGAAGATCTTAAATTAACCTAATAGGTTTTTTTAGTGTAAAAATGAAAATGGTGTAAAAAAAACAAATACAAAAAAACACTTTAGGCGACTTCCAAATTTTTGGCAGCACCCGCGGCATTTTTTAAGGGGATTAAATGTGTAAAGTCCATCCCCTTCAAAAATCGGCTCAGGGATACCTTCCTATAAACTTTTTTGGGGCCAATTTAATGGTCATTGCGGCCATACATTCATGCTAGTTATGTAATGGGGCCTATCGAGGCGCATTGCGCAACGGAGGCACATAACATATCATTGCACCTAAATAGGCGCATTGCGTTATGGAGATGCACAGCGTATCATTTTTAGGCACGATGCAGTTTTGGTGCTGTTTTAACTGCACTGCAATTAAACTGCCTTTATTACCAGCAAACTTCTTTCAGTTGTCTACATTGTTCAGAAAGGTGTCTCAAGTAAATAATCAATAACGGTGTCTGAAGTCTTGTGGATTATAAGCACACTAATTCATTTCTCACTTTCCAAACAGTTTAGATAAGTGAAAAAGCTTGCGGGTAATATGGGAAGTTTAAATTTGGGAGCGCAGTTAAAACACCACCAAAACTGCGCTATGTGAAAGCACCCTTAGTAATCTACAAGACTATAAATTGATCACTCAAGTAAAAACACCTTTTCTGAACAATTTAGATAACTGAAAAAAATTTGTGGTAATAAAGGCAATTTAATATCAGGGCATTAAAACTGCACCCAAACCGCACTGTGTAATGCACCCTTAGCCAGTTCAAATTGGGGCTGGTTTCCCCCATTTATGACCAGGCCATGTTTTCTTTAAGTATAATGCATGCGGGATTGTAGCTTTACCTTCAGGACCCCCTGTACAGCTGCAGAGTTGCACCATTGGTAATTACACTTTTGTTTAAAAGGGTGTCTTTTGAGTGATGATAATTATTTTTTTTAGGGCCTTTTGATTAATCTTAATGAAGAAGGAAATGCAGAGACATGACTGCAATTTTTTAATTTTTAAGGTTGCTACATTTTTTTACAGCCTTAACTTGAATTTATATTTTTTTTTTTAAAGTCATTCATTTTTAAATTATCTACATATTACAAAATGCGTCGAGGCCATTACATTGGATATGACATGCTCGTTATCTGGACTGCATGGTAATTGCTTGTGCTCACACCAAATGTAATGGCCCCTCGACCAACTTGGTCCCTTGTCTGACAGCTTCCTTTTCTTCTTGCGATCCTCCTCCCTAGGTAGTGCACTGATTCTCACTAATTTTTAAAGAATAATCACATGCCAACCAACTTCTTTCCACCTAAGTCCTCTTAAAGGGCATCTTCCTCTTCTTTTCCTTTACCAGTTTTGTTTGATGTTACATTGGCTTGAATTGATCCTGTAAAAATTTCCCCGGTTTTAGACCTTGGCTATTCTCCTGACCTTTATGTGTATCTGCTGTCTGTCCTGACCTTTGGCTTTTCTACCTGTTTTTATAAAAGTAATCTGCTTGCCCTGACGGTCTGCTTGTGACCTGACCACATCTCTGTCTATTCCTTCCATACCACACTTGCAGCACAGCTGTGAACTGGGCCCCCCAATCAACATGACCACTTGTAGTGTATAAACACAGACCAGACTTTAGGCTGCTTGCTTTATTCCATGAAGCCCTGACACAGACTGACCTGAGCCACTCTCTGCACCCAGCCAGATATATACATTATTGTAACATTTTGCAGCCAGCAATTTAACACATTACTTTTCAACATACTACACCACTCACAAAAATAAATATATACATTATCGATAACAAACTCATAACCTACAACTTCGTCACATAGAGATCCAACACAGAAGAGAAATAATGCTTGACATCCAGGGACTCACAGGAGACATCTTATCCGAGTCGTTCTTTTTCCCCTTTTCTTCTCCATCAGGCCAAGAACACCATGGCGACTTCTCTCGGCCACAACTCGTCCCTGCATTATTTAACTCACAAATATCTTTCAATCCTCACTTTATCAGCACTTACCTACCAATTCCTAGCTAGATAGTGTTTCCCACCATTAAATAGGTAGGTATATAGACCCCCATTAGTTAGGTATGTATATCCCAGTAGGTAGGTATATAGACCCACTGTAGGTAGATATACAGGGCCCTGTGGATAGGTAGGTTTATAAGCCCCCTTGTAGGCAGGTATACAGTCCCTTATAGGTAGGTATAAATGCCCCTTGTAGGTAGGTATACAGCACCATGTATATAAAACCCACTATAGGTAGGTAAAAAGCCCTCTGTGTATATATAGCCACCTGTAGGTAGGTACACAGTCCCCTGTATATACAGTCATATGAAAAAGTTTGGGCACCCCTATTAATCTTAATCATTTTTAGTTCTAAATATTTGGGTGTTTGCAACAGCCATTTCAATTTTGATATATTTAATAATGATGGACACAGAAAATATTTCCGGATTGAAATGAGGTTTATTGTACTAAACACAAAATGTGCAATATTAGTTATTGATATATCAATTGAAATGGCTGTTGCAAACACCCAAATATTTAGAACTAAAAATGATTTAGATTAATAGGGGTGCCCAAACTTTTTCATATGACTGTATAGCCCCATGTAGATAGATACACAGCCCCCAGTTATATATAGCTTCCTTATAGGTAGGTACCCACCCCCCTGTATATATAGCAACATGTATATATAACCCCATCCACATATTCCCTCCTTTTCATATAGCCCCCTCTACGAATAGCCCATCCACATATAGCATTCTTCATACACAGCCAACTGTGGATAGATGACTCCTCTGATTTAGAAGAGAAAAAGAAAAACGCTACTCACCCGCCTATGCCGGGATGTTGCTCCCGGGAAATCCTAGGCTGTCAGCCTAGGAGATACAGTGGCATAGGAGGCGTGATATTGCTTCCTGTGCTGCTAAAGACAGGCAGGCGCAGGTGCCAAGTTAAGCCACTGGGCAGGGTAGGCAGCTGTCTGAGAGGGCCCCCGCGCAACCACCTATCCTGCCCAATAGAGAAGACGGCCTTGCACATGACTTCTGGATATCGGATGGACCCTCACTCACCAGCAAAATGACCCAAACTACTTTATATATACTTCTGAACAAATACACAACACATCATTTTGGTGTTCAATGGCCACAGCTTTATTTAAAACCACAATCACAGTAAGGAGTCAGGTCCAATA
This sequence comes from Phyllomedusa bahiana, assembly GCA_025379985.1. Taxonomy (NCBI): domain Eukaryota; kingdom Metazoa; phylum Chordata; class Amphibia; order Anura; family Hylidae; genus Phyllomedusa; species Phyllomedusa bahiana. The sequence continues at coordinate 186,515 of JAODAL010001598.1, forward strand.
CTGCGCAAGTATGTACTTGAATTCATAGATAACGTGAGATCCCCAGCTGCCTGCCATACAGGAACTGGCAAAACAGAAATCTGGCCTGATATTCTAGCAAAGCCAATCCACTTCCAGGGCAATATTGACCCTACCTAAGATCCTCACTCCACTGCCAAGCCACCCCTGGAAGATGTTACCATTATCAAAGCCTGTTCACTACCATTATGTTAAACAGCATTGATGAGTTAAAATTGGTCCACCACAACTTCCCTGCAACTTCCATCTGACTCCCCATCCCCAACACAATAGCTGTGACAGATTTTTTATAAATCAGCTTTTTCCTTTCTTAATATTAATTTTTTCAAGGCCTGAAAATAAAATTTCAATCTAAAATCAGGCCAAACTCCAAAGAAGGCACTATGGGCCACATGTATGAAAACTGTTTAGGTCTAAAACCTATAGGCAAAAAAGTGAGTTTTAGACCTAAAAGAGTTTTCACACATGGCCCTAAATCTCTAATTCGGTAAGAGTCAATCACTCTATGGAACCATGGGCGGAGGATTGTTCTTCCCCTGGGCTTAGAGGGTAAAATAAAACTCATATGATATTTTGAAGATTTTACAAGGTAACAAATTTATTATACAAAAAATCTACAGGCAGATTTAAAGTGAAAACATTCACAAATCAAAATTTAACTGGGAAAACGGTTACAAGAACATCATGAAGTGAATTATATAATTAAAAAAAAGTTCAGTGTGGGTGGGTAGGATGTTTCTTTTATTTCTTTTGGTGAGAGAAAGAGGACAAGACAATGAGAAAGGAAGTAAAATTTTTTCAGAAGCTCCACCTTCCTCATAATAAGACACCCCGCACTCAGACATGCACCTACCTCTAAAAGGGAAATTACCACAGCCTAAATCCATCCAATTACATGTATACAATGATTACTAAAGGCGTTAAGGTTCTTGTCTTTCACAATCATGTCTCCCTTCGCCTAGTACTACGGGGGTTTCAAGACATCTCCATTGTTTATTGGAGTACCTAACATATTAACGTAGTGCAACAGAGACGCCAACCGATTAAAAGGCGTTTTTAAAGGCTTTGTTCATACTCACAAACATAGGTTAAAGCTCAGCATGTCAAAATATATAAAACTCCACATGGTATCTAAATAATTAAGGCAGCCTGACTTTAGTGTCGCCTTGACCTGTTTTTTTCCGGGACAAGAACCAAGACACCACAGAAGTAAATTTATACTTTCAAATAACCATTACATAAAAACCTTTCTGAAAATCTATTGTTCCTAATAATACAATATATTAAACACATGCATAAATAGTTTACAGAGAAATAAAATTAAAAATTCATTCTCCCAACCAGGAATTCATAAAAAAACAAATATGCAGTTTTCTTCCAACATCTACATACTTATTAAGAGCAATAATACATATAAGCAAGTCTAAAATGTGATATTTAAAGGCTCATATATGCAATCATCTACTATGAGTCTCCAAGGACTCCAGAATACACTGAGTACATCATCTTCAAATGCCTGAATTGGGGGTGTCTCTGAAGTCTTTCCATTCTCATTCATCTGTTAGTTAAAATTTTGCCCCCAAAAATTAAAGTACTTTGTAGAATAGAGTCAACTGATTAGCTGATATGATCATGATGCTAATAATGCTGTAGCTTGTGCCATAAATACGAATACATTTCTGTAACCAAAGTTATTGTTTTGCAAAGTACTGAATTACTGTACAGTGGTCCCTCAACATACAATATTAATTGGTTGCGGGTCGACCATTGCATGCTAAAACTCAATGGAAAACTGGAAATTGGTTCCAAAGCCCCCAAAACTAAAGAAAATTAAGCAGATAACTCCAACACATAGGGCGACATGTATGATCGGGCTTCTCGCCTGTTTTTTTGGAGTAACCTGCGCCTCCCGGCCCGAATCCCCCTGTCGGACGCAGGGATGCGGTGTTAGGCGCAGCGTTCGCCACTTTCAGCTGCGCCCCGCATGAAGGGGCGGGCAATGGGCGCGGTGTGGGCGCAGTGTAGGCGTTCCGTGGGTGGGACGCGGAGCGCTCGAAAACTCAGAGGCATGTACGATCGCGAGTCGGCAAAGTGCGGCGCATTGCAGCGCTAGGCAGCTCCGACAGTCAGACCAAGTTTATTTTGGTCTAAATGCTCCGGCAGAGGCGAAGTGAAGCAAGAACGTAACATGAGAGGAAGCATACAGAAGATCGCAAGAAAGAAATTCAGAGCGAGCTCTGTGATTGGCTAAGTTAAAAGAGGCGCGGTTATTTGGACCAATGGGAGAGCGAGCGACGCTCCTATGGGTTTTCTAATGCAATCTGAAATAAAACTGTACATGCCGAAAATCAAATGATAAGACTACAGAAATTGTCCCGATGTGTATATAAAATTAATAATAATATGGGGTAAAAAAAAAAAATATTAAATCAATAAAAATCCGTTTATTTCTTTATTTTCGTTATACCAATAACAAATTGATCCTTGGCAAAACGAAATTAAAGAAATAAACCTGTTTTTATTGAATTAATATTTTTTTTTATTTATTATTATTCATTTTATATCCCACATCGGACAACTTCGGCAGTATTAATCTTTGATTTGGCCATTACAGTTATTTAGATTGCATTAGAAAACCCATGAGCGTTGCTCGCTCTCCATTGGTCCAAATAACCGCCCTCTTTTAACTTACCAATCACAAACAGAGCTCACTCTGCATTTCTTTTCCCAAAAGAACTCTATGAGAAATTTAGCTCGCGTTCTGATTGGCTATGCTGGACGAGCCCCCGCCGCTTCAACCAATCAGCTTTTTTTCTGTCTTTTTTTATGCTATTTTGAACTGTCCCCCTTTGATTTTGATTGGTCAAAATTTCTCCATAGGATATAATGGGTCTTTGCGCTCCTATTCTGATTGGCGGGTTATGCCGACCAATCAAATAGGTACCGAATTTGAATTACTGTATTTCCCGGCAATTCTTTCTATTGCAATTTCCGATGTACGCCGATCTGGCGACAAACGGTTGTTCGGGAAATTTAATGGGTTTATGTTATAGAATGTTTTGAGCTCTTTTTCAGAGAATATTTTACAACTAATAAAAAATTTTTTTAATCATACCCATGCCGCACGGCGCGGGGAGCCGGGATTTCATTGCGCGATCTCTCCAAACTACAATGAGAAGTAGCTCGCTTCTGATTGGCTGGGATAGCCAACCCTTTCTACTCAGCCAATCAGCTCTTTTCTGCATTTTTACTCTTTTGAACTGTCCCCTTTTATTCTGATTGGTCAATATTCTCCATAGTTTTAATGGTTTCACTGTCGCTTTCCCATCTGATTGGCTGGTTTATGCCGACCAATAAGAATAGCTTTCAGAATTTGAATTACTGTATTTCCCGGCAATTTCCAATATCCTAATTCTGGAATTTGGAAAGTGATTTTTTTAAAATTATTTTTTTATTTTTGAGGTTTGAGCTCTTTTCTGAGAATGATTTCCGCCTTTATAAAGGCGATTTTTTTATTCATACTCCGCACGGAAATCTTTAATGATTTCTCACTGTTTTCCAGCCTGTCTCGAATCGGAATACATGTGAGGCGCAGTCCCGCACTGCGCCCATGTCCCCGCACTGCGCCCATGTCCCCGCACTGTGCCCCACACACTGGCGAGGCGCAGGGAACTTTTCCCCGCATGTATGAGCGCACCTCCTTGGACGGCGAATCTTAGGCGCAGCCCCGCACTGCGCCTCAGTCCCCGCACTGCGCCCCACACACTGGTGAGGCGCGGCAGACTTTTCCCCGCATGAATGAATGCACTACCTCCGGCGGCGAATCATAGGCGCAGTGCCGCACTGCGCCTAAATCCCGCACTGCGCCTCAAACACTGGCGAGGCGCGGCGGACTTTACATGGAATGTATGAGCACGCCCCGGCGCCGACATAAATCAGGCGCAGATTTCGCCGGAAAACCGGCGGAAAGGTGCGCCCCGACGTGGCGAGATTCATACATGTCGCCATAATTCAAGTCCTTACATATAAAAGCCTGAAAGAGCTACTGGAAGCTGTAAACACTTTCTGTTATGAGGACAGGAGCTTTTTAGGTTATGTACTTTATACACAATGTACCAAAAACAAAGAAAACGTGTCCGCCCTCACCCAGTGCCCGAAGGAGCTGCTTATCCGGGCACATGTGAAGAGCATCATCAGACATTTAGTACCGCTCTGTACTGTAGAGAGGTGCTACTAGACCGCCAATCACTACATGTATTTCACTTACAGAGGGGTTATACACGTAAAATGTTCATGAAACTCTCTGCCCGAGGAACTTGTCATGGTGAATTCAATAACAGAGTTCAAAAAGGGTTTGGATGCATTTCTGGAGCGTAATAAAAGGGTCGTTAATCCAGGGATTATGTCAGATTGGAGTCTGGAAGGAATTTTTTATCTAAAATGAGGACAATTGGCTCATTGGGGTTTTTTGCCTTCCTCTGGATCAACACTTTAGCAAAATAGGCTGAACTGGATGGACGTCTTGTCTTTTTTCGGCCTTACAAACTATGTAACTATGTAACTATGATTAGTGAGATCTTTTAGTCAATCACTTGAGCCGCTGATTTACAGTGACTGGAACATTGAATATTGAAACAACACTCAAGATGCAATGCCTGTGAAAAGACATTGTATCCTGAGGGCTTTGCAACTTGAGGGACTACTGTATATTAAATTAAATACCAAGAAGCCCTGCATACCTACAAACTATATGTGGCTTATAACTAAAACAAGGTTAATTGACTAATTTTTTGCTGATTGTTAAGGAGGCGGGAACTTGGTCCAATTGGATACTGGATAGATTACTTTACTCTGAGGGGTAATTTATGGGGTTTTCTGAGATTAATAAAGTAAGGACAACACATATGAAAACTGTCTTGGTCTAAGACTTCCTTTGTTGCCCATATCAATCATTTAGAGCTCACCTTTCATTTCATATAGTGCTCTGAAAAAGTGAAAGGGGAGCTCCGATCAGTTACTATGGGCAACAAAGAAAGTCTTAGACCTAAACAGTTTTCATATATGCGCCCCTTAGTGTTTGTTCTTTTTTCTGATAATGGGCTTTTCCTGTGTATGGGCTGTAGCTGGCATTGCAGCTTAGCTTCATGCCTCTGAATTGGGATGAGCTGTAATATAAGACACAGTCCATAGACAAGAGTGGTGCGCTTGCTAAAATTCAAAGGAGACCTTTTTACTAATCCCCGATAGTCCCTTTAAAGCTCTAGTGTTTCTTATACTTTACATTAAGCTATTTATTTTCAGTGGAAAGGAGTAATGTTACTTATTCTCTTTATTTTTTTTCTGTTTCCATGAATTCTTTGAGGCTGCAATGTTTTATAGACTAAGGTCCCCTTCTGCCTATTGGCAGTCTGGCCATGATTTATTAATCAGTCCTCTTCTTTTACTGTGCAGACAGCTATGTGAGGCAGCCCATGGAGCATCTTTCAGAAAAGCCCATTGATGGGATTGTAACCTTTGAAACACTTTTACAATCAGTCTTATCTCAAGACAAAAACTGGCAGAAAGGTCATCATTTACATCCTACAAGATGACTAGAGGTTCTCTGCGAAGAAAAGGGATTGTGCAAAACATTGATTTTTGACTGCTTTCTCTAGATGTACTATATAGCTTGACCTCCATCTAATGTTCTTGACATCATATGCACTGAGTCACCCATTGTCTGGCATAATATTAAAGAGAGTCTGTCATGGCAGGCAGATGCTTGCTGTTTTCACACCAGAGAGTATCTCCTATGACTGCTAGAAGATCTTCTATATTTCAATATCCTCATTAATTAAAAAAAAATCTATTTATGTTTTTGTGAAAAGAATAAGACTTAAAGAGGGTCTGTGAAGTCTGAGATACTTGGAGCTAGTGGCATGTTCTGATAAATTCTCAACGAGAAGAGTGCTCAGGTTCATGTCTCATGAGCAATAGTGACTCCCCCTTGATGGTGGATAGGCCTATTGCAGATTGTTAAGAGTTGGTCACCATTGCTCATTTGGGGGTGCACTCTGAGCGGTCTATCTGTTTATTCATTTGACACTCTTGGACTTCATAAGCAGATTGCTGCCAAAACAAACTGCAAAAAAAATCTAATGCATGGAAAGAGGGGAGATCACAAGAAAAAAATAAAAAGCAATAAAGTCAGTGGAGTGGCATCTATCCACAGATGCTGCTAGCTCCATTTGTTGGATGACTTCACAAGTCCTAATTAACCAGTTCCCGACCAGGACGTTTGCTCCCTTCCTGACCAAGTTCATTTTCATTTTCCTTAGTACATGCCTTTTTAGACGAGATTACGCTCTCTAACACCAATTTTTTTCATTTTTTTTCCATGATTTGTAAGGCTTTATTTTTAACTAATTTCTACATAAGATTTTTTATTTTTATAAAAATAAACGTAAAGGAAAATAGTAAAAAAATAAGTTTTGTAAGTGTGTCACTTATCTGTCATGGAACTTTATATACTAAAGAGCTAAAAGTTGTGGTTTGGGCTGTCAGGGTTTTTTTTTTATAAATTTTTTTATGTGTGTGTTTTTGTTTTTCATTTTATTTGATATATTGTGCCCCTATAATGTCAGCAAAAATATCTCCAGGGGGGAATTTTTATACAACCTTTTTTTCTTTGTTGACTTTTCTAGTACTGGTGCTGATATATTAGCCACAGTTATAGGGAAAATACACCCCCTGAAGTCACTGCAGAGCTGATCTGTGGCTAGTAAGATCAAACAGCAACTGCCTGCCTATCGAGTGCTGTACATACAACAGTCGGGAAGGCAGGGACAGTAACTATCCATCCCTGCTCTAAGAGAAGAGACTGGCTGTCACTGACAGTTGGCTATCTACTCCCGCATATGCACAATTAGTATGCAGATGTGAACTCTGCACAGACATTTTAAAACAACCATGTAGAATTAAATGACAACCGCCCAGACTTATAAAAGTCTAAGGCCAGTCATCATCTAGTTAATGTGTACCTCCTTATTCTAAACAGATTCCCAGAAATCAACAGTACAAGCAAAGACAAGAAACCTTTCTCCAGTTATCTGGCTCTTTTCCCCACCTTCCTTCCCACCTCCTTAAAGGGGTTGTCCCACAATTCTCTTTTACAGTGCAACAGACAGCTTTAGGCTCACACGTCCTGGTTTGGCTTTGCATCAGCTATGCTATTAATTGATCCTATTACAGTTCATGCGTGCAGGAGGTTTGTAAACTGTAGTGCACAATCCTGCAAAGCTCTAAAGCGTTAACGCTTGCTAGTAAGTAATGTAAACAAGCTTCTGTCTTTCAAGAAAACAAAGCAGGGTAGAAGTCATTATCCCCACCACTGCTGCAGCCTGTGAGTGCAGAGAGAGGTGGCTGGTAACTACGGAAGCTTGTATGCAAAAGCAGGAGATAAAATATGCTCCTAACTGTGGGGAAGCAACTAAATCAAAACAGCAATGTATTTGGTAATAGTCTTTATTTGCATTTTTCTTCATGTTAAAAGCTAATCAATTAAACAGGAATACCCCTTTAATTGTTTACTCACATGGAATTAACTGCATTCAAAACACCAGAGGAACTGTGGACTCAGACCAGGAGGGACAAGAAAGGAACTGTAGACTCGGATCAGGAGGGACACCAGAGGAACTGTGGACTCCCGGGCCCCCCCCGACCCCCCCCCCTCCCCTAGCGACCGGAGGACACCAGAGGAACTAGACTGGACTGGACACAGTGGAGGGACAGACTAAGTGAACCTCGACTTGCACCAGTTGTGACCAGGCAGGAGACAACCAGGAACCAGGCAGGAGACAACATTAGACCGGGGTTCAGGAACATGGAAACTTTACAACACAGGAATTGGAATCAAGGAACAAGGATTTACCAGGACATGGAGGCTTAAGTTCAGTGCAGCAGACCCTAGCATAGCTACACCAATACTCAGGCACAAGCTGGAGCCAGAGGCTGGGCTATATAGCTGAAGAGCTACACCTGGAAGAGTGCTCAGAGGCATGTGTTAACTGTGCCTTGCTGTATGGTAACACCAATAGGAGAAGAAGTTGCTGTCAGATAGGACTCAGGAAGATTTGCAAATTGTGACAATTATCAATGATACCACTATAAAGACCAAATAATACTGCCACATCATGAACACATATCACTGCCACATACTTGCTGAATAATACCACAATACTGCCTCAATATAAACCATTATACAGCTACCATTACTACCACTATTCCCACTATTCCCACTATAGGGCTAGATACAAGTTGTACTCAGGCTCTGCAGATATAAAAGTGATCATAGTGCAGTTACATTCAGTGACTCACAGGTGATATCTTCTATGGTTAGAGTCATTCACTTTTCCTTTTACAAGCACAATCTTCTGGGGGAAGAAAGAAGATCAACCCCCTGGAGATTGTCTTGTGACTTGTACCCAAGGATGAAATTGTGCGGCCTGAATCAATCCCCTGCACTCTCAGAGGATCAACTGTTGCCATGACCTTCAGGGACTGCAGGGAATTTAGCGCTATCATGTTTTTTGTAGTGTTTCTACTTTTAACTCCTTTTCCCTCCTTTGGACTACATTGGATTCATTAGGTTACATCAGACCAGTGTTGGATCCATTTCTTTAATAAAACAGTCAATGAGGGCTGGTGTTGGGGTGTTTATTTAAATACATTTTCTGTTGTGTCTCTGGGGCTTTATTTTACCTTTTTTTTTTCCGGGTGTTCATAATAGAGGTATCTGACAGATGCCTCTCCGTTACTGTCGCTGGGACTTGGTGTCAGCCAGCCGTGTTTCTTGTCACCCAAGACTAACACTAACTCTCTCCAACTATTACCCTAGTATCCAGTGACCCAGGGGTAATGGGAAGAGCTGGGTTACCATCAGAAGGGACCCGCCAATGTGATAGTCTGCTTCTGGGATGGCTAGAGACTGATATTTTTAGGGTGGGAAGGGACTCATATCCTTGGACCTTCCCATCCTGATAGTATCAGTCTGTCAGCTACTAATTTAACTTGGCTGGTTATGAAAAAAGGGGGGAACCCATTGTTTTCTTTTTATTATTTGCTTAAAGATGGGGTGGCTTGGAAGACAGAGAAAAGAAGATAACAACTGGGAAAAAGGTTATCTCTGTTCCCGACTTTTGAAGGCATGTGTATTGTAATTAACAGCTGGCACTAGCCTTTTATTGAGAAATCGCAGCTCCTGAGTCCACTCCTTTCTGGTGCCCCTTTACTGAAAAACTGAGGTAGGGGCCTTAGGCGGTCACCTACCACTACCTACCCATTGTCGCGGCCCTGCCTGTTTTTACCTTATTCTCCTCTCTCCATAGTTTTCTAAGGGCAACTGTATCCTGATCTTTCAGTCTTCTTTATGATATACGAATTGAAAGGCTACGTCTACACAGCAATGTTAAAATGCCTTCCAAAATTCTATGGCATTTTAAGATTGCTGTACTGCAGCTTTTGGCACCGGTTTTCGGATTTCCCACCGGCCCAATACATGGGCTGCATGGGAATCCGACGGGTATCCGACAGAAGACAGAACATGCTCTATCTTCTGCCAGATGGCCGGCGGCTTCAGCAGAAAACTCGTGCTGTGTGGACTACAGCACAGATTTTGTATTGAAGTTTTCTTGCTTTATCTGGATTAGTTTTCTACTCAATTTTCTTTAATCCTCATTTTGCATTATGTTGTGTTGACAATTTTTAGGCCTCTGAACCAGTTACAAGTTTCGCATAGGATTATAATTTCAACACACAATGGTTTCAATATACGAGGATGGTTCCAGAACCAGTTAATATTGTACCTTGAGGGACCACTGCTCTGCACTGCTTTACTAAAGTCTATCAACAGGTGTGGTTTATAGAATAATGTATGAATAATGTATGAATAATGGCAGATGAGTTAAATAGATGGATATTAATAAATACACCTTTTTTCCGTATCTATTTATTTGCACTTGAAACCAATGTCAGTATTGCAAAGGATACAGCAATATACTAAACCTTATTATGATTTGCGTGTTCACAAATCCTAGCTTATATATAGATATTTATCGATGTTTTGTTACAGTGTTCCAAAGACATTAAGTAAATAGCAAGGTGTTACCCACAAATTACAATTCATGAAGGACAAAATTCACAAGATGTATTACAAATGGGATAATATTCAAGCTCTGAAATAGAAGATGTGGGTTCTAGAACTGATCCATTAGCCAACCAGAGTGCTTAAAGTTTATCACTAAATTACAAAATAATATTATCATAGTCCTTTCATTATTTATCAGATCAGAGCAGGAAGGTTTATGTGTGGCCACTAGACCAATATTGCTCCTCATCATTTTCCATTTTTTCAGCAGAGCCCTCATATATGTGGTTGTTCGATGATGTACACACACTTTCATTGACTTCTTAAAAGGTGCATGTTTGTCATTTTTCATCTTATTGCCTTAACCTGAAATTAAAGAAGACAGATAGCCTTAAAAGTATCACATCAATAACATAGCAGTTATCAAGAGAAAACTAGCACCGGCTCAAAGTAATTCCAGCCTGAAAGACAGCACTGGGATCACACAGGGACATCTGTCATAGTAAGGAAGAAAGTCGTTTTTCTCTAATATAGATAGGTAGAAATAAGACGACTTGATGGGCTTACTGTATCTTATCTTATGCTTTATCCTGTTTGTTTTATTGTGCTGAACACAGTCAATCATGGCAATGCAGAGTAGGTACTTGTCCTTTATTTCAATGGTTATTTCAAGAGGTTGCTTGAGGGCCAGCATTCAGCATCCAGCATGAGTGTTGGAACCAAGGGCATACATACCATAGAAACAGACCAGCTGGCTACTATTTGACCCTTTTTAAAAAAGAGGCCCTCTTTGGTTGACTCAAATTTATTTTACTAATGAGGATCTTTTCTGAAACTCTATAGGAGAAATAAATGATCATACAGGGGATGGGAGAGGGGGTATAGGAAAAAAATCAAACAACATGTGACAAGTGACAAAACTTAAAACCAGTATGAATGTCGCAGCTTGAACACTCCTCTCTTGTATGTATGCCACCTTTTGGGACCACCAAAATTCCTACAATAGAAATAGGTATTGTATTTTATCCGAAGGACTCACTAGCTACATCATTCTATATCTTCCCTCTATTCCAGCTAATATGATCCGTGGAAGGAAAAACTTCCAATACCCTATTCCAGGGGTAGTGAATGGTTTTGTTGGCCCAAATTAGTCAAGACATAGCTATTTCCCCCAACTTGCCCACTAGAATACATGCTTCAATTGGCTGTGTACCCATAGCAGTTTGTGTTTATATATATATATATATATATATATATATATAATATATATATATATATATATATATATATATATATATATATATATATATATTTATATTTTATTTTTGTGCTCAAATGTTTACATACCCCGGCAGAATTTTTGCTCTTTTGGCCTTTTTTTCAGAGAATATGAATGATAACACAAAAACTTTTTTCCACTCATGGTGAATGGTTGGGTGAAGCCATTTATTGTCAAATCCCTGTGTTTTCTCTTTGTAAATCATAATGACAACCAAAAGCATCCAAATGACCCTGATCAAAAGTTCCCATACCCTGGTGATTATGGCCTGATAACATGCACAGAAGTTAACACAAATGTGTTTGAATGGCTACTAAAGGTAACATCCTCACCTGTGACCCATTTGCTTGTTATCAGTGTGTGTGCATAAAAGCTGAGTGAGTTTCTGGCTCCAGACAGACTCTTGCATCTTTCATCCAGCCACTGACGTTTCTGGATTGTGAGTCATGGGGAAAGCAAAATAATTGTTAATGGAGAAAGGTAGTTGAACTGTATAAAACAGGAAAGGGATACAAAAAGATATATAAGGAATTGATAACGTCAGTCAGCAGTGTTCAAATTGTGATAAACAAATGAAAATCATGGGCTCTGTGAAAACCAAACCACGGTCAGGTAGACCAACAAAAATTTCATCCACAACTGCCAGGAAAATTGTTTGGGATGCAAAGAAAAACCCACAAATAACATCATTGAAATACAGGACTCTCTGAAAACTAACGGTGTGGCTGTTTCAAAATGCAAAATAAGGAGGCACTTGAAGAAAAATGAGCTGCATGATCAAGTCACCAGAAGAAAGCTATTACTGCGCAAATGCCACAAAGTATCTCGCCTACAATATGACAAACAGCAAATACTGGAGGCAAATTGGCACTCATCAGCCCGGAAGCTGCGTATGGGACGTACTTGGACGTTCCAACATGACAACGATCCAAAACACAAGGCCAAGTCGACCTGTCATTGGCTACAGCAGAACAAGGTGAAGGTTCTGGAGTGGCCATCTCAGTCTCCTGACCTCAGTATTATTGAGCCACTCTGGGGAGATCTCAAGTGCGCAGTTCATGCAAGACAACTGGAGGCTTTTAGCCAAGAAGAATGGGCAACTTTACCATCTGAGAAAATAAAGAGCCTCATCCACAACTATCACAAAATACTTCAAGCTGTCATTAATGTTAGAGGGGGCAATACACGGTATTAAGAACTGGGGTATGTGAACTTTTGATCAGGGTCATTTGGTTGTTTTTGGTTGTCGTTATGATTTAAAAAGAGAAAAAACAGTAGTTTGATAATAAATGGCTTCACCCAAATACTAACCATGGGTGGGAAAAAAAGTTTTTGTGTTATCATTCATATTCTCTGAAAAAAAGTTTGCCGGGGTATGTAAACTTTTGAGTACAACTGTATATCCATAGCAAAAATAAACCAAATGATTCACCATGATATCACTGCACAGAAAATTATCTTAACTTTTACAATGCCTTTTAGTGGTTTTTGTTCTGGAACATAACAGCGCTATATAGAAAATGAATAAATTACATATCACCTCCAAGTTAAACTTTGCTACATCCATATATTGTGGCAGTAAAAATGCACAAGGATGAATATTTGCACTATTAGACTATGAGAATCAGGAAAACGTCCTTTTATGCAGTATTTGTTGGGTTGAAAAGCTGGTTGAAAGTGCAGGGGGATACAAATCCACTATGGATCTTGAGTTAATCAGACTCATTAAGAGACACCTGAGAGAACTCCTTAAAAGGGGATTTCTTGCTACAAAGATTAGCTTTCATAATGAAGAAACAGTTAAATGAAGACTTTTTCTAAATACATTGGTTAATATATTTTACTTTAGTCATGAGATAAGAGACATTTTATGTGCTCTGAGTGCACACGGGTTTTTATGGTTACCTGGTTCCCTGACCAATACCTCTGTTAGGGGATGTTCACATGGTGTTTTTTAGATGCACGTTTGGATCCAAAATGGACCCAAACATGCATCTAACAATGTGCAGCGTGATTTACATTTGTTTCAATATAAAACATGCATCGGCGTTCAGACATCTGAACGCCGATGTGTGTTTTACATGTATCTTTTTGATACATCCTTTGGATCCGTTCAAAGAATTGACATGTCAATTCTTGATCCATTTTACACAGCAGACCCCCTATTTAAAACTATAGGGTACGTTTCTGCTGCACAGAAAATGCAACCAAACATGCACCACTCTTTGGATACGTTTTACGCAGTATTTTCAATACATTTTTCAGATTGAAAAACAGATTGAAAAACTTCGTGTGAACATACCCTTATCTGATTAGAGAAGAGAGCTTATTGCAGGGAGTGACATCACCGCATGGACAACTGAACAAACTAATTATTTTTTACAAGATTACATATATGCCATTGTTTTCAGTCCTCACAGCACATGTACCTTGTGCTTACTGAAGAGAGGACCTCTCAGCTACTTATAGAGATGCTAAATAAGTGTATCACTGCTATAGAACCACTCACAGCCTGAGGAGACAGAGTGAGTGTAAAACTGCTTTTGACTCAGTGAAACAGCCTAGTGAGAAAACCTCTTTAAGAAGAAGAAGTTTCTCATACAGGGTTCTCTTGCTCTCTCCCAAACTAGGAAAGATCAGGTGATGTGGCTCAGACCATGGTTAGTGAGGAATGTTCATGTTTAGTTAGAAGCCTAGGGTTGTCTTTGTTGTGTATATTGCACACTGACCTTGTATGGTGTAATGAATAAACAATAACGCTGAAAGCTTCTGGGGGCCTAATAAAAAAAAAAACTATACTCGCCTTCCCTCCCTCCTCCATTCCAGCACACATATGTTTATTAACCCTGCAGTAATGGATAAATATATGAAAATAAGAGTTACCTAGTGTAAACAATAAAAATTAAGATAATTCTTTGAAATTCTGAAAATTCAAGAAACTATAATATTTGTTCTATAACAACAGAAGGAAAATCTTTCCAGGATGTAACATTTTAGTGGCCAGTAAAGTAACGGAGAAGAATGGCAGAACATTCTTAATTTCATTCTGTTATGAAACCTTTTCACTTTACATACTGTAACAATAGAGTAGATGTATATTATTGTGTATACATCAAACTGAGGGAAGAAGTGTTAAAAACTGTGGAATGGACCATGTAAATTTCATGAGCAGCTCATTTTATGTTACAGTTTACTTGTAATTTGCATATTTTTTATTTGTATTTTAGTTATGTTTTCAATAATAATACAATTTACATTTTAAGTTTTATTGTAATACTGACATCTTAGCGTAATAAAAAAATAATAGTGGAAATATTTTAGCGATTGAAAATATTTCCTAATTTGAAATTTAAGAAAAATTCAATTCCATCAAGAATAAAGAAAAAAGCCTCTTGAGTACTTTTTACCTCTTTTTAAACTTTTTAATCAGTCTGAAAAAACAAAACTGTTGTGTGAAGCATTGGGAGGCAACATACGACTATGATGGGTTGGCAAGTGATTAAATATGCACATTCATTATGTACAGTGGGTTCAACTTTTCCTCATATTTAACCGTTACAGCCACAAACCTAAATGTATTTTATTGATATTTTATGTAATTAGCTCCCTGGGACAATACTTTGTAGGACCACCTTTACCTTCTCTGACAGCTGCAGTCTGTTGGGGTATGTCTTTACCAAGTTTTTTTCAAAAATAGCTCTAGCTCAGTCAGATTGGTTGGCAAATGTCTGTAAACAGAAATTTTCATCTCCTGCCAAGGATTTAGGTCTGGACTGACTGGGCCATTGTAACACATGAATATGCTTTGATTTTAACAGTTCCATTGTAGCTTTGGCTGTATGTTTAGGGTCGCTGTCCTGCTGGAAAGTGAACCTATGTCACAGTCTCAAGTTTTTTTCAGCCTCTAACATGTTTTCCTCTGGAAATGCCTGTATTTAGCTTCATCAAGCTTCCCAGTCCCCGCTGAAGCAAAGCCTCCGCACAGCATGACACTGCCACCACCATGCTTCACAGTGGGGATGGTGATTTCACGGTGATGTTCAGTGTTGGCTTTCCTCCACACATAGCGTTGGCATTTAGGCTTGCTGTGTCCAATACATTACTTTTTTCCAGCTGCAAATGGGACTTATTATGGCTTGCTTCCTGAAAGGATTTTCTTCTTGTTACTCTTCCATAAAGGCCAGATTTGTGAAGTACATGACTAATAGTTGTCCTGTGAACAGGTTCTCCCACCTGAGCTGTGGATCTCTGCAGCTCCTCCAGGGTGACTCTGGGCCTTTTGGCTGCTTTTCTAATTAGTGCTCTCTTTGTCTGAGCCGTCAGTTTAGGTGGACTGCCATGTATTGGTAGATTAGCAGTTATGCTATACTCCTTACATTTACGGATGCTGGATTGAACAGTGCTCCGTGAAATGTTCAATGCTTTGGGTATTTTTTTTTTAAAAATAACCTAATATACTTTGCCACAACATTATCCGTGAGCTGTCTGTTGTGTCCCTTGGTTTTCATGATGTTGTTTGTTCACTAATGTTCTCTAACAAACCTCTGAAGCCTTCACAAAATAACTGTAGTTATACTATTTACTAATTAGGTAACTTCTAAAGGCAATTGGTCACAATAGATTTTATTTATGGATATCGGAGCACAGGAGGTTAAATACATATACACGCCACACTTTTCAGTTTTATAATTTGAAAAAATTTGGAAAAGTACATATCATTTTCTTAACACTTCATAAATACTTGCTACTTTGTGTTGCACGTACACCGCCCTGTTCCCCTTTACAAACTCCAATCGCCCCAAAAAAGATAAAAAAATAAATAAAGTACCCATATTTGGTACACCGTGTGTGTAATGACCTGCCCTATAAATCTGTCATGTTAATTAACCCAATGGAATAAAAAGCAATCAAAAACTCATATAAGCTCCAAAATTGTACCAATTAAAACAGCAGTTCATCCCACAAAAAGTCCTGCACTACTGTTACGAAAAATAAAAAGTAATATAAGCTCCAAAATTGTACCAATTAAAACAGCAGTTCATCCCACAAAAAAAGTCCTTGCACGTCTCTGTCTACGAAAAAAATGAAAAGTTATGGATCTCAGAAGATAGCGATGCATAAATATTGTTTTACACAATAAAAACACTTTATTTAAAGTGCTTCAACATAAAAAAAACTATATAAATTGGGTATTGCTGTAATCGTATCGAACCACAGAGTAAAGCTAACTTGTCATGGATACTGCACGGTGAGCGTTGTTAAAAATAAAAATAAGAAAAACACTGCTAGGATTGCAGTATTTTCTTCACCTTGCCTTCCAAAAAACAGATTTAAAACTGATCAAAAAATCTTGTGTCTCCAAAAATGATTACCAATAAAAACATCAACTCATCACGCAAAAAACAAGCCAATACACAGCTCCGTATACAGAAAAATAAAAAAGTTATGGCTCTCAGACTGTGGCGATGCAAAAATGTGTTTCCCTTTTGAATAAAAGTGCTTTTATTGTGGAAAAGCAGTAAAACATAAACATACAATTGGGTATCGCTGTAATCGTATCGACCTGCTGAGTAAAGCTAGCATGTCATTTATATTGCACTGTGACCGCTGTAAAAAATAAAAATAATAAACACTACCAGGAATGCGGTATTTTGTTCATAATGCCTCACAACAACCTTGATAAAAAGTTATCAAAGCGTCATATGCCCTCCGTAATAGTTCTTCTAAAAAAGTCAACTCATCCCACAAAACACAAGCCCATAATAAGCTCTTTATACAGAAAAATGGAAAAGTTATGACTGTCAGACTATGACAACATAAAAATGCAAATTTTATAGACCTATTTCTATTGTGTAAAAGTAATAAAACATAAAAAACTATATAAAATTTATATCATTGTAATTGTACCGACCCACATAGTAAAGTTATCCTGTCATTTATCCTGTACGGTGAACAGTGTAAAATTGAAGCCCCAAAAACAATGGCGAAACTGCATGTTTCCCCCCATTTTCATAGCCCAATGCTAAAACAAACTATGGAATACCTGTGCACCCAAAATGCACAATACAACACTAGATGAGATCCCTGAGGGGTGTTGAATCCAAAATGGGGCGAATTCTGGAAGGTTTCCCCAATTCTGGTACTTTAGGGGCTTTGCAAATGCAAATGCCCACCAAAATCTGTGTTAAAAAAGCCAAATAACACTCCCTCCCTTTTACACCCTGACATGCGCCCAAACAGCTTACACCCACATGTAGGGTGGAAGAATTTGCTTAACAAAATTTTGGGTGCTTTTTTCCAGGATTTCTTGTAAAAATTAAACATTTTCAGCTAAAATTGCAGATTGTTAGAAAACTTTTTCACTGCCTACCGCTAAAGAAATTAGTGAAACACCTGTGTGGTCGATATACTTACTGCACCCCTGGATATATTCCTTAAGGGGTGTAGTTTCCAATATGGGGTATTTTTAGAGGAGTTTATTAAGTTTTAGCACCTTAGGGTGTCCGCAAACCTGAAATGGCGCCTAAATAAAATCGTAATGAAAATAAGACCCCAGAGTCCAGTAGGTGCTACTCTATTTTGAGGCTTGTGGTTGATCCAAGTAGCGAACTAAGGCCACATATGGGATATCTCTGAAAACGGCAGAATCTGGGCAATCAATATTAAGTCATATTTTCCTCATTATATCTACCGTGTTCTTGTGAATAATGGATACAAATTGAAAATCTGCAAAAAAAAGTGACATTTCACTTCCACTTTGCTCTAATTCCTGTGAAACACCTAATGGGTTAATAAACTTCCTAAATGCTGTTTTGAATACTTTAAGGGGTGTAGTTTCTTATATGAAGTCATTTATGGGATATCTAACATACAGGCCAATCAAAGTTATGTTAGAACTGGAAAGGTCCTTAAAAAATTTATATTGCAAATTTTCTTGAAAATTACTACAAAATTTCTAAGCCCCCTAATGTAATTTAAAAAAATGATAGATGCTAGTTATAAACTATTTTGAGTGGAATAACTATCTGTCTTACATACAGAAATTTTTGAAGTTTGAAAATGGTACATTTTTAAAATTTTTCACGATACTTTAATATTTTTCACAAATAAACAAGGACTTTTTGGACCAAAATTTCTTACTATCTTAAAGCACAATTTTTCACGAGAAAACAGTCTTTGAATCACATGGATAGATAAAAGTGTCAAAAAGTTATTCTCACATAAAGTGATACATCCCAGATTTCAAAAACGGGGCTCTGTCAGAAAGGACAAAACTAGTTCAGGCGGTAAGGGGTTAAAGAGTCTGCTACACAAAATATTCATTAAGAATGTTATTTTATTATTTTTAGATGCATTAAAGGGGTTCTCCCACTTTAGACAGTGATGGCATATCGCTAGGATACCACCTCTGGGACTCGTACCTATCTCCTAAATGAGCTCTGAAACCTCTCCGTTCAGAATGGAGGTCGGGACTCTCCCATTGACATGAATGGGAGTTCTGAGTTTAGTTGTGTGGCTAAACTGTGTTGTTGAGTAGTTG
Source organism: Phyllomedusa bahiana (assembly GCA_025379985.1). NCBI lineage: Eukaryota > Metazoa > Chordata > Amphibia > Anura > Hylidae > Phyllomedusa > Phyllomedusa bahiana. The sequence continues at coordinate 205,475 of JAODAL010001598.1, forward strand.
CACGAGGAATAGAAGTTGAGAAAAGTGGCCTATGTGATAAGACGTAACTGATAGGGGCCATTCACACGGCTTATTTCGGCGCGGATTGGCACCGTACTGCGCGCTGTATTTGCGCTGCAGTACGGCGCCAATCCGTCGCAGTCATTATGGTAATCCACTGCTCTCATAGAGAACGGTGGATTCCGTCGCTCCTCTCCGCTCAGCGAATCCGCCGAGCGGGGAGAAAGTGACCTGCACATTATCCAGGCGCAATACGCGCCGTGGATAATGGAAGTCTATGGGGCCGACGGGTCGCGCCCCCGCACCGCCCCCGCACCTGCCCCTTATTCAAGCCGGAATTGCGAGTGCAATCCGGCTCGCAATTCCGTCTTGAATAAGCCGTGTGAACACGGCCTTATAGTTGCTGGAGTTAAGGACAATCAAGACTAGTAGATAGATTTACAAAGACCGTGTCTACCTGTGCCATTGCTGTGGCATCTCCACATACCAAGATCACACCCCAGGGATTAATAACATAACATATTCCATATGGCAATTCTTACATATGTTTAGCATGTAATTTGGTTGTGTACATGTCAAATACACATCAAACATGATGTGAACACCATCTTACACTGTAAAATGTTACTATGTAAGAATAACAGTTCTGATATCCTGTTGTAATTATGACTTTATTTATGAGACTTCAACAAGCAATATGTGAGGAAAGATAATGTTTCTAAGTTGAGCCAACACAGTAGACAGGACTGTGAAGGAAAATCTGTGCTTCCACAGAGCACACTTTATATACAGTGGAATAGTTCTGTGCATTTGGGATAAATAGACATTTATTAAATGATAGCAAGGGATGTCTAACTCTGGTCTCAATGATCCCTTTGCATCTATCAACTAGTAGACACTTACAAGTAAATAAAACATTATTGTCTAGAGCCTAGTAGACCAACAGTTCGGGTCAGGTCACCATACCTCTATAACATCGTAAATCTTAACAATATACAATTTAAAATTAAAGTGCAGGATTTAGATTTTTGGGGAGAACAATATCCTTCCCAGAGTTTTGCAGCTGTGACTGTCAGGTGTTTATATTGTCTGTTTTCCACTTCTTTATAGTCATAGTGTTATAATGTTTGTGTTTATGGTCTCATCTGTTTTTATACCTCATCTACTGTGTTTTACAGAGTTGCCAGATTTGTATTTTGTCTTGGTTTTGTTTTGCAAGGGTTATAGATGAGGCAGTGGCATCACCTAACTTCTAATTTGTTACAGCAATTACTTAAAATATTATACACTTCTTTATTTAGGAGGTTGCTCGAAATTAGACAAGGATGTCTGCTTGTTGCTCCATAAACAGCACACTCTCATCTATGGGCTGTGCCTGGTATTGCAGCTCAGCCTAATTCAATTGAATGAGATGAGTTTAACTTATAAATGAACATCTATGACCTGAACTCTTTGCCTTTGTGGATTGGATGGGTTGTTACCGACATCTGGTGAGAATTTCATGTCAATAGCAACATTAGAAATTTACTTAGAAAAAAAGGTGACATGTTCCATACTTATTTCACCCACTATAGATATTCTATAGTCTACAACCTTCATGCACAGCCATTCAACCAGACCAATTCGCCACTTAGTAATGTTTAGCATATTCCTATATGCTAATACATTATAATCTGTGTCAGTCTGAAACAGGCAGTGATCAGGACAGCACACAGTGTGTCCTGGTCACTGGCTTCATACACAGACAGCTCTGGGGCCACTCTAGGTCCCTAGGGCTAAGGCCATGTTCACATGGCTTAAAATGGTCCATATTTCGGTCTGTAATTACGCGCCGAAGTGCGCAAATTATGGGCTGAAAACGGCCCATTCATTACGGTAATCCACCGTTCTCATAGGGGAACTATGGATTACGTCCTCTCTCCTTGCTCGGCGAACCCGCCGGGCGGGGGATAATTGACATGTGAATTACCAGCGGCGATACGCGCCGCGGTAAAAAAAAGTCAATGGGCCGGCAAAGTGCCAGCCCCCCGCTCACTCCCCCGCTCCCGCCCCCCGCCACACGGCGTAATTGCGGGGCGTAAAAATGTCCCGCAGTTAAGCCGTGTGAAACAGCCTAAACTGTCCCAGCCGTTCCCCGGGCTCTGTCGGGCCCCACGGGTATTTCCGATCACCCGACAGAGCAGAGAAACCCTTTGATTGCGCTGCAGTGACGATCTGCTGCAATTAATGGGTTAAAGCACCGGGTTGCGGAGGTTTCCTCCGCTCCCCGGTGCTCACAGGAGATTGCTCTTAGGGCATAGTAACGCCCGATCCACACACGGGCGCCCGGGGGGCCGCAGACCCGAAGTCTACAGCCTCCAAAAGACGTGGTGTATACAACACCCGCACCACCGGTCAAAAAGACGTGGCGTTCATTAAGGGGTTATTAAAGAGGAATGACCATAGGTAAATAGAAGAACAGAAGGTGGAAAAAAAAGAGTATAATGATGACATAATATATGGAGACAATAATAGAGAGTAGAGGGAGCAGAAGATAATAGAGGGAGAGAAGGAGGGTCTTATGGACATGAGTACCTACTGTACAGCCTGGGTTAGACAAGAGTCAGGGCTAGGTGAGTTCTGCTATAGGGGAGAGAGGGGGGGGGGGTACAATAAATATGGGTATAGGGAATAACACACAAGATGGTAATACCATATTATATGTTATACCCCATACCCATATTCCCTATATCCTCTACTCTATATTATTGTCTCTATATATATTATGTCATCATATACTCCTACTCCTCTTTTTTTCCCCCTTCTATTTACCTATGGTCACTCCTCTGGGATCGGCTACATAAACACTAGATCTTAATATCCTCCTTCTCCTCTCTCTTATTACTCGTTCCTTTTTTATATGTCCTTTCTCTTATTTCTTTAATTTTTTCAAATTTCTTTTAGCTATTTTTCATCCGTCATCTCCTTATTCTTGCTTTTCCTCTCTACCCTGCAATACTTTTCCTCTTATTTCTACTACTACCACCTCCTTACCCTATTCATTTTATACTTGCTTATTATCCTAATTGTATATCCCTTATTTTAGATGTCACTTGAGAAAGGCACATCAGCTGAAACATCGCGACAAAAGTCTGCATGCCACCAACTGCACAATCTACCTATCTGGAACAGATGAGTATATCTTGAAATTGTGTTACCCATAATAAATAATACTAATATAAGGAGGTTTTGTATTATGAATTATCACAAGCATACCTTATTTTTGAGTGCCGTGAAATACCTATTCTCTACGTTTACAGACCTTATGGTCTTTTCCACAACACATGTAGGTCTGCGTGACCATTCTTCTGCCTCGCTATTTAAACCTAGCTGATTCTCCTGCTCACTGCCAGTTATTGAGTCTTGTGCTACCTGTTGTGTGTATTCTGCTGTGTTGTCTTTAGTTTCTGACCTGGCTTGCCTGTCACTACTCTCTTCTCTTGACCCTCAGCCTGATTAATCTCTTCTGGTAACGACCCAGCTTTCCCTGACTCCGGCTTGTTTACTGTTTTTGCCTTGAGGACTTTCTGACTTCTGTTTTTGACCCCTGGCCTCTCCCTTACTAACCTTTAGGCTGAATGTACACTGCGTTTGACCTTACATCAAAACATGTACGTTACAGTGTATACATTAAACATATGCCAAACGTGCACTGTTTTGAGCAGACGTTTGACATCCATTTTTTTTTTCTCTTTTTTTAACTAACTTTTCTATTGGCTGTCACCTGTTTTTCCATGTCATTTGATTGGCTAGCTTTGTTTATATTGCTATGACGGATACAAACGTATACATCTGCAACATGGGCACAAACACCAGGATACGTTTTCTATTGACATACATTGTAAAAAAAAACGTATACTGTAATGTATACTTTTTTTAAACTTGAAAAAACTCAGTGTCCTGAATCCTATATCTGTTAAAATTTAATGTATATTTGACGGTAAGTGTAAAAACAGACACTATGGGCGACATGTATGAACGGGGCTGCGCCAGATATCTTCAGCCTACATATTTATAGCTTTGCTAAGGCATTTCTGGGCGCTTTACAGCTGGAACAGGTATACCACTTTCAAAGTTGTTTACCTGAGTCAGAACTGTCACCCGAGCACTAGAATGCGCCTGATTTACAGTGTTCGGGAATATTTAAAATACAAGTAATTAAAATAGTATTTAAAATACTTGTCAGGTATTTGTATTTTGAATTAAAATACTTTTTTTATTCAGTATTTTGTATTTGTAATTAAAATACTTTTAGGAAGTATTTTAAGTATTTAATTACTTTGTAATGTTGTAATTTAAATAACTCTCCTCACCGCACTTAAAAAAAAACAACAGCGAGAGTCACGTCATCACTCTCGTTTCTCCGTATTCGTGCAAGGCGCTACTATAGGAAGGAAAATTCCAACGCGTTCCACAACGCAAGTCCGCCTTGTAGTGAGAGTGATTTATTTTTTAGTTTTAATCATCCCGATCGCGTAATCCATTCCCGAAAATACCTTATATACTCGAGTATAAGCCGAACCGGAATAAGCCGAGGCCCCTAATTTTACCACAAAAAAACTGGAAAACGTAGTTGTCTCGAGTATAAACCTGAGAGGGGGAAATCCACCATTTGCAGATAAAAAGTCTGGTGTCTGTGCATTACAGGTGTTTAGTAACTCTCCATGTGCCTCATTGTAATAGCAGTTAACCCCTCACATTAACCCCCTGTGTGCCTCAAATAAGAATTGACTGATATGTGAGTGACATGGAGGTAGTAATTAGGTATCTTCATAATTAAGGTCCTTTATTAGTACCACCATGTTGTCTCACATATTAGGAACTCTTATATAGGGCACACAGGGGTTAATATGAGGGACATGATGGGTTAACTGCTATTAAGGTGAAGCACGTGGAGTTCTGAAACTAAAATTAAAGGGGTTTTATCATTTCATTAAAAGGTCTTCAAAAGAATAAGGGGGACAGTGGAAAACAAGCAACTTTTGCAATTAGATTGGTCATTAGTCAAAGCTGTCTTGTAATTCAACAGTATTCCTTATCTTGGTTTTTGTTTCCCACTGTTTAATCCAGTCTGGCAAATTTCCCCCCGGATCCCTCCCCTTGCTTTTCACTATGAGAGCTCATTTACTTTCCTGTCGCCCTCGGCCCAAAATTCCACGGAGCTTGTCTCTCACTCAGAAAAGGGGACCTCACATTTTCACTTTATACAGGCAGAAAAAAACGGGAAATTACATTTAAAGGGCTTACCAATCGGGAAAATTTGCAAAATTTTTATGTCGACCCCTGCTTGATCGGGTTTTGGGGGGGCCCCGTAGCATTTTCTCTTCCACACTCAGCGGGAAACAGACTGCAACAGATTTACAATGAGAAAAACAAAACAGTTTTGCCCCGGTGCCTAATTTCCCCCTGATAGAAGCGAGTTCTGTGCCGTTCATAGAGCATCTCCAGCTGTGAGAGAAGATTTCGGGTTTGCTCGGGGTCTAAATTAAATGCACCCTGTGGTTAGTTTGAGCGTTTATTATCAAAAATTTTGGAAACGGCACATTTTTTTATGTTGATCGAAATTTTTTAGATTCGCGATAATTTAGGTTAAAATCTGTGCACATCTTTTTTAAGGATCGCCCCTTTTTCGGCGTTTCCCCTGCCCTTTTGGGGGCCAGCAAATAAGCTTACAGAATAGAGCGGGGTGAGATGGGGTTTTGCGACGTCATGCTGGGATGTGTATGTTCGATTGGCGGGAAAAAATCACATACCTCTTTTTACATAAAAACAGCGTTTCCTGTTAGCCTCAGGTTCTCCAGCGTCTCAGAGCAGAAGGACGTGCGTTCTGCTTGTGCCCAAAACCAGCTCAGAAAAATTTTAATCTATTTCTTCACAGAAAAAGCTCTCTGTTAGCTGTGATCCTTTCCCCTTAGAAATTTGGGGATTTGGAAAATTTTTTATAGTTGGTAGAGGTTTTTAAAGAAGCATCTACCGCTTTTAAAAACAAGGGGGGGGGGGGGCAGGAAGGGGGGGGGGGGGCCCCGCGGGGGAAAAACAGACAAGTCTATAAAAAATACTTGGGGGAAAAATTCACCAAGACTTAGTGTAAAACATTGCACTGCAATGCTTTATTTTTAACAGTTTTCTATTAAATATATCCTGGATATTGGGCAGCCTGAAAATTTTATTAGGAAAACACATCTTTTTTAGTGCTGCAGGGGCTCTTTTTTTTGGGGCAAAAAATCCCCCCTTTTTAAATTTTTAGTATACATTTAAAATAGGTTTTTCATTTTCAATTTTTCCCCTTCCCCTTTGTTTTATTTACCCCCCTTTCAGTTAAATTTTGAAACCAGCAAATTTGTTGTCAGCACGGTTGATAGGGGCCAAAAATTCCTTGTATTATCCCAATAAATTACAGATAAGTGTTTTTTTTCAATTTGGGCCCATCCAGATTTGTTTTATTGAAGGGACCTTGCACTTAAATGTAATTGGGGTGCAATTTTGTAATTTACCAAAAGGGGAATTGGAAAAATGCCAAAAATACCTTTTATTTTCCCCAAAACTTAAAAGATACGTGTTTTTTTTCAAATTTTGCCCCTCCAGAAATTTTTTGATAGAGCCCCTTGCAGTTAAATTTGGAAAACCCGCAAATTTTGTTGTTTTCCCAGGTGAATTGATTTGGGGGGGCCAAAAAAAAACCTTTTTTTTATCCGAATACTTTACAGATACGTGTATTTTGCACTTTTGCCCAGTCCAATTTGTTGATAGAGCCACCTTGAGTTAAAATTTTAATCCAGCAATTTTGTATTACCACAGGTGAAATTTATAGGTTCCAAAAAAAACCTTTTATTATCCGGGTTTCATTACGATAGTGTTTTTTGCACTTTGCCCAGTCCAGTTTGTTGATTTGACCACCTTGCAGTTAAAATTTTATCCCGCAATTGTGTTTAAACCAAAAGGGGAAATTTTTAGATGACAAAAAAAAAAAATTTTTTTATCCCAATATATTACAGATAGTGTTTTTTGACTTTTTGGGGCCTACGCTTTGTTTTGAGGCACCTTGCACTTAAAAGTGAAATTTTGCATTTTTTTAGTTTACCACGGGGAATTGAAAGGTTTTTAAAAATACCTTGGGGATTATCCGAATTAAAATTTCAGATACGTGTTTTTTTTAAATTTGGGGGCACTACAGCTTTGGTTTATTTAGGCACCTTGCCTTAAAAGTGAATACAGAAAAATTTTTTAGTTTTACCACAGGTGAATTGAAAGGTGCCAAAAATACCTTGTTTTATCCAAATACATTTCAGATACGAAATTTTTTCACTTTGGCGCAGGCCACTTTGTTGATAGATCTACTTTGCAGTTAAATATGAATACAGCAATTTTGTTTTTTGAGGATTTGAAATAGCTGTGATTTGCCGTCTTTTAATAAGAGACTTTCCAAAACTCTTCCATACCTTCTCAAATTTTTATATTTCTGAACATGGAGCGAATTCAGGTGGTAAGAGAGCAAAGAGGGGGGTAGGACATGGAGTAGAGGTACGAGAGAAGGTCCCTTCCAGTGCTGGCGACAACACGCATGCAGGCGGATCGTCAGTTGCAGGACCATCAGGCCTGTCATCGCTGGGTCACGGCCCTGTGAATCTCAGTAACGAACGCGTCTCCAATCTGTCCTTCAGTGGTTAATGCAACCAGCAGGTCTTACCCTCGTCCCCCCCAGTCACGGCCACAAATGTTGTCATCAGCATCACCAGCATCCGTCCAACATGAAGCAGCCCAAATGTCAACTCGTGTACCCACCACTGTGGATAATCCATTTTCTAAAGACCTCTTTTTGACAAATGCGGTTGGGTCAGAAGGCATTTTTAAAAGATCAAGAGGCCAAAGAGGATGATTTTCTCTGCTCTGACGCCCAGTTACTGATGCCATCAGAGGAGGAGAAGGAAGCCGGTCAATCGGCAACAATCCCGGGGCGGTCGGAAACCCCTTGCAGTCCCTCTTGCTTGTAGCCCGTAGCTCCTGGATGCAGAATGTCAGGACGACGAAGTCACCCTGTGTTGATGATGATGATGACGACATTGCGGATCCAACGTGGTCTTTTCAGCAGAATTTGCTTGCGAGCGCTTCATCACTGGACGAGGAGGAAGACGATGGGTAGTGTCAGAAAGGGGTTCCGCCTAAAAAAGGGGAGAGGGCGGTCGCAGAAGTCCCTGATATGATTCCGCCAGCCACGGTCAGCGCAAACCCCGCTCCTCGCTTATCGCCGTCAAAAAGGTCCCGGCCCTCTCTAGCCGGGGCCTTCTTTGAGCAAGCCGCTGAGTCACCCAGCGATGTCATATGTTTTCCCTTTTTGCCGTAAACGCATCAGTAGAGGCAAGAACCTTGGGTGGTTAACCACCACCAACATGTCTAGTCACATGCAGCGAATGCATGAGTTGAAATGGAGGCAACACTTGGCCAAAAGAGGCCAACCGACCCCGGGGCCTCCAACCACTGTCACACCTCTGTCTCCGTCTCCTCCTCCTCCGCCACCACCAAGCGTTCCTCAGCTGTCCATGTCTCACAGAGTCATGATCAGGGATCACCTCTGCTTCAGCCTCCACCGTCGCCCGAGTACCACCAGCACCAACAGAGACCCATCCTACCCTTCTCCTTCCGCCCGTTTGACGACCTGCACGCCGTACAGCGGGCAGTCTAGCAGCCAGCCTTCTGTCTTCCAGGTTTGGGAGCAGAAGAAACACTTTAACCCAAACCATCCCAAAGCCAAAAGCCTGAATGTCGGCATTGCCAGGTTTTTTTGGGCCCTTTGAAATGTTTGCCTTTTCGTCTGGTGGACACAGATGGGTTCCGCCACATCATGGCCCTTGCCTGCCCCCAATACCAGATGCCGAGCAGGCATTTCTTTGCCAGAAAAGCCGTCCCTGCCCTGGCGAGCCACGTGTCATCTAAAATTTCAAGCGCGTTGTCTGCATCTGGGGGCCGGAAAAGGTCCATCTGACCACCGACACATGGACTATAAGCACGGCCAAGGCCGCTAATCTCTTGACAGCTCACTGGGTGAGCTGCGTGGAAGTCTCTTGGGGGTGACGGTGGCTCTCAGGCTCGGCGCACGCTCTTCAAAACCGCAGGGATGGTGCAGGTTTCTTTCCCCCAAGGGCTCTGGTGGCATCACGTGCCCAAGAAACCAGGCCGTGTTGAAATTAATCTGTCTTTGGAGACCGTCCACACACAGGTCAGGAGCTGTGGACGACTCTCCGCAACGAGACCGAGCGCTGGCTGGTCATGAACCTTGTCGTCCAGAAATTTCTAAAGAGCTACCCGGGTCTGGACTGCCTGCTAGGAAGGCCCCGAAGTCTAAGTTCGCACTTCCGACGTTCGCACCCTGCTTCATCCGCCTGGCTGCGTTGCAGCGTCAGCTCGGCCTACCCATCAACCGTCTCATTGTTTAAGTGGCAACACGCTGGAATTCCACCCTCCCATGCTCCAGCGATTGTGGCAGCAGCGCAATGCCATTACGCAGTACAAAGTGAAACAAGGCCTGACAAGCAGCGGTGCGGACCGCGGGGGGTTGAGCCCCCGAGAGTGGAGGCAGCTGAAAGAGCGCTGCACCATCCTGCCATTTTTGAAGAAGCCACCAAAATGGTCAGTGCGGACAATGCCCTTGTCAGCATGAGCATTGTGGTGATCTTAGTTCTGGAAGGAGGAAGATGAGGAAGATCAGTTTACTAGTGCCCCTCGACCCAGAGGCTTGGGAAATCAAGGCTCCATCTCTCACATGAGTGCTTGGATGTTCCATTTCCTCCAACATGAAGCTCGCATTAAGGCCATCAAAATGAACAACAGTTACTGGGTGGCCACCCTCCTGGATTCCCGGGACAAAACAAAACTCAGCACTTTCCCTTTCCCCCCACCCCAGTAGAGAGTAAAATGCAGGAAATGGAGACCTTGGCTGATTGATCAACGGAGACATCTGTTGCTCTGCTTCAAAGTCCCCCAAATGTCACGGTGGAACAACATCAGACGGTGACAGTATTGAGTGCCAAGTAGCCGTAGCGGCAGCACAGGCAAGGTGGCAGAAGCCTAATGGGTGACCTCTGGCAATCTTTTATTTACCACCTCACCAACGCATGCAATGCAGGGCACACATCTAACACACAGAGACCAGCTTAAGATCATGGTGCACGACTATCGTGTTTTTGTATGTGTTCCGGACCCAATAGGGCTTCTGGGTATCCAAAATGGACGAATGGCCCAGCTCGCTCACCACCAATAAAGGTGTTGTCCTGCCCATCAGCCCGCGTCTTCTGTGAGCTGACCTTCACCACAGCTTGAGGAGTCAGTACAGACAAACGCATCCGGCTTTCCACAGATAATGTGAATCGTTTGACTTTCATCAAGATGAATCAGGCATGGATCTCTGATGATGTTGTGGCCCCAATTGCTGAGGTCACCCATTAGTTGCCGGTCTACTTCACATTCCTCTTCAAACAGAAATGGTCCTCTTGAAAAAAAATTTTTAAAATGATAATTTCTTACTGCAATTTTTATTCTCTTTTCCCAACAGTTCATTTTGCTGTTTTGCTGTGAGGAGACTGTAAAAGACACCAAGGTTTCATGACAACACCGTATTCCATTTAAACTCACTTTATCTTTAGAAGTTTTTCGCATTGTCAATGGTTTTGAGGTCATGTTGCTGTGAGATACAGCTAGTTATGGTCCTTTGGAACAGAAATGTGGCTTTTAAGTGGCATTTCTCCCTCACAATTTTTAATAGGTGGCTGAGAAGTCATATTTATAATTTTTTTGGGGTCATGTAGCTGTGAGATACAGCAATAATCATGTCATTTGGAACAGAAATGTGGCTTTTAAGTGGCATTTCTCCCTCACAATTTTTAATAGTGGCTGAGAAGTCATATTTATATTTTTTTGGGACACTGTTAATGGACACATATTGCAAAATGACTTGTTTTTGCAAAATCTTTAACATAGCTATCAATCCCTGTATTGAGACAACCCATTTAATACAATTAAAAAAAGAGAAACAAAGACATGGTGGGATTCCATCCTATTTTAAAATGTGTTTTCTAGAATTAAACTACTAAAAAACTTGCATGTACAAAATAGCTGGTAAAAAAATTCCTCTGAATTGTACAAGGGAGGTACGGGAAAACTTGACCAGATGTAGGTTATTCAGAGGACATGGAGTATGGAGCACGGACAGAGAACAAAGTACAGAGACAATTTCCTCCAGCACGTTGAGTAAAATGAGAAAAAGAATGCCAAGAAAAAGGGCACCTGGGTGGAACAGGAGCGTTAACCACCAGTATTTCCAAGTGAAGCTCAATTGGTCCGCACTCATACGGAGGGGCAAGCGCTACCCAGGACAGGGACAGTACATGTCCAGTGAAACTAAAATGGTGGTTGAAAGACCCTTTTTCCGGCACTTTTTAATCTGGGGTCATGCAGGTTTGAGGCTCATGCTGTGGCCCAGGACAGGGATAGTCAATGTCCAGTTCAACTAAAATGGTGGTTGAAAGACTCCTTTTTCCGGCACTTTTTAAATGTGGGGGTCATGCAGGTTTGGGGCTCATGCTGTGGCCCAGGACAGGTATAGTCAATGTCCAGTTCAACTAAAATGGGGGTTGAAAGACTCCTTTTTCCGGCACTTTTTAATCTGGGGGTCATGCAGGTTTGGGGCTCATGCTGTGGCCCAGGACAGGTATAGTCAATGTCCAGTGAAACTAAAATGGTGGTTGAAAGACTCCTTTTCCCGCCACTTTTGATTCTGTGGGTCAGACAGGTTTAATGGTCATTCTGCGGTACAGGACAGATATAGTCAATGTCCAGTTCAACTATACTTGTGGTTTAAATACTCCTTTTTCCGGCACTTTTTAATCTGGGGGTCATGCAGGTTTGGGACTCATGCTGTGGCCCAGGACAGGTATAGTCAATGTCCAGTTTAACTAAAATGGTGGTTGAAAGACTCCTTTTTTCCGGCACTTTTAAATCTGGGGGTCATGCAGGTTTGGGGCTCATGCTGCGTTCCAGGACAGGGATATTCAATGTCCAGTTCAAGTAACATGATGGTTCAAATCATACTGCCTTCTGGCACTTTTTAATTTGTGGGTGATGCATGTTTAAGGGTCAGGCTGTGGTACTAGACAGGGATAGTGAATGGTGTGTGACTTTTTTTCTGTGGCTTTTATAATCTAAGTGTGTTGCCTAAGATGTAGCAGGTATCCTTTTGACTGTTGTGGATGTTAATTCCAGCTTCTCCAGCCCTGTTTGGGTGTAAGAATGAAGGTGTTGTTGCTCTCCCATAGACTTTAATGGTCATCGATCATAATCTACTATCGACTAGTGACTATCTTGTCGATGATGGTCGACTATCGACCATCGACCGATGTCGATGGCCAATGTAATCGCTCAACACTACCTGTGGTATGTATACAGCTCTTACAAAATAAGACTGCAGGGAGAGACACAGTGACATGTGGACTCATGCACAGTGAAGGGGGGGATGATGTCACCAGTGGGAGGGGGAAGAAACGCCCCTGCGTTTCCAGAGTTGAGAAGCTGAGAGCAGTGTGAATCAGCCGAACTAAGGAAGCAATACATCCGCTTTAATATCCCCAAATGCCTGACATTAATAGGCATAGTAACTAAAGGAAGGTACCTGTATGTTTCTCTTTACTGTAGCATCCTCTCCTCCATGTGACAGACATCTTCTATAGGACTCGGACACAATGAATCTTGGCCACTGACATATCTGCAGGATAGATGCTAATCCTAGTGGGCTAAAGGACCTCTGATTAAATTTTTGTTTTTATTAAATTTTTTGTTTACATTTTTCAAGTATTTTAGTATTTGGAAAATACTTTTGAAGTAGTATTTAGTATTTGTATTTAAAATACTTCAGGAATCAGGATTAAAGTATTTAGTATTTGTATTTAAAATACTTCAGTCATAAGTATTTTGTATTTTGTATTTAAAATACTTTCCCAAAGTATTTTCCCGAACACTGCTGATTTATGACCTGCTGTAGAGAGGGTTCATAAATCAGTTGCATTCTATGCGCCAAATTTAATGCATGTTGCCCTATGTGAACGCATGTTGCACATCCGTCCACCTATATGAGCCAAGCACACGTTAATGTATACGTTCTCCCTCAGCTTTACCTGCCAGTCCCACCAGTCGGCAACTACTCTGTAGACACAGTCTGGGGATAAACAGCAACGAACTCCAGATCCCTGTTCAATGGGGTTAAAGGGTGAAGATCTGCTATCCCTTAGGCTATGTTCACACGGCTTATTTTGGGGCGCATTTCACCACGTATTGATAGCGTACTGCACTCTAATACGAGTGCAGTATGCTAACAGTTCTCATAGAGAACTATGGATTACGCCTCCTCTCCCCGGGCATACAATAAGATCGTATTGTACGCCCGGGGAGATAAGTGACATGTCTATGGGGCCGGCGGGCTGCCAGCCCCCCTGCGTCGCGAGAGTACGCGATCAGCGTGACTCTGTGAACACCTGGCGTAATTGCGGGGCGTACAGTCTGCACGCCCCGCAATTAAGCCGTGTGAACTTACCCTTAGACCCTATCAAACTGGGTAGACAGTGTCAAGCTCGACTGTAAAGATGGGGTTGCCTGCCAGGCAAGTCTCTCAACACATTGTTACAGATGGGGACGGATTTGCTTCTGGTATGTACCACTACAGTGAGTCATGAAGATGGATCTCAACAAGAACTGAAAAAGGGAGATTTGTTTGGCTCATACTATCAAGCTTGTGATCCTACGTGACTTTATTCCTGCATGGAAAAAGCTTGGAAATTATGTTTTGAGCACCCTGCTGGCTTTTCTTTGTGATATGCAAAGCTTTAGAATACTGAGAAAAACAACAGATATACCTGTTTTTTTGGATTTTACATAGCCTTTATTTTATACTGTATCTAATATGTTTAGAGGAATTAACCATGGACTGAAAAAAATCTGCATTAGAATTATATTGCTTTCAAGCAAATGGTGCTTACAAATGCATCCATTTAAAAGTCTCAGAGTGTGTCTCTCTCTGTGCAGCATTTATGTTGGCTATCCAAAAGAAAAAAAAAAAGAATTAAAAGCACTGACTCATAAAATTTGATCATCACAATTACATTTGATTGGGGGCTGTGGCTTTAACTTTCTGGATTCATTTCACTGATATGAAACAATTTAGCTGATTTTTTGTGTTATTTTTTTTTTCCTTTGGAACCTATGCCCCATTTGTTGGCAGTGACCTTAAAAGCTTAATTAAAAACTAATGCAGTGTGAGAGTGTGAATGCGCTAGCACTCCCAGGGCTCTGGAGCTTGTCAAAAAAGTCCCATTCCAGCCTTCCCATTCTCTCAAGCAGTTTTTTCTCTCAGCAACATTAATGTTTTCAATAGCACAGGGATAGATTCGACCTTGGAAATTAATATGAAGTCTTGCATTAACTCCTTGCAGATTTGCATTCTGTTTTCACACACTCGATATAAAGACCACTGACAAAATAGAGTAGCCATGTGCTCTACACTTCATTGTTGCATTCCTGTGTTCTTGTAATAAATATCTTATAGGACTAAAACAATAGTGGAAGAGAACTGATGTGCAATATGAGAACATAATGGACTCACCAAAATACAGTGAAAAAATTCATGGCCCTCAATTTTACATATTTAATGAATTTCTCCCAAAACACAGCAATAAATAAATTGGCCTCCTATAACATTGGCACTAGAGTGTGTCTGAGATAGGAAAGTTAGATTGTGAACCCCACTGGGGACAGGGACAGATGTAAGTGATTACAATCTCCGTGGAATACATTGGCACTTTATAAGCATTGGAAAAAGTAACAACCCTCTTAGTTACGTGATTGACAGAAAGTAATTTTATATCTAATTAAACATCCAGGCTTAACTACAGTCAGGCTTGTTAAATATAAGCCTAAATTTGAGTGCAGACGTCTGTATTACTACTCCACATAACCTACAGTTGTACAGGGCTGTATTATGGCTCTATGGAGCCTTAGTATTCCTCAGTACGCCTTCAATTTCATTCAAATCGAAAATTTTGTGGAGCTGTGCTCTCCTTGAAACATTGCTTGTGGCGGAGAATTGTTCCATAATATTACACTGTACCACTGTTGGACTGGGGTGCTTGGGTCACACCAGTGGGGCCCACCACTGAAGTTTATTCTTGAGGTCCATCCTACAGCTACTGCACATGACTTTTGCACTCTTCCTCTTGCTTTCTGTATCTATTTCTCTGCCTTTCTCCCTAAAATGCAGCCCAAAGACTGCTTAGCCCAGTGGCCAACCTGTCCAGGGGGGCACTAGGAGTTCTCCCTGCTTTCCTGTGTGCCAGACAAAGCTTGCACTGTACCATAAGGAAGCAGATAGAATACCTACGGGTTCTTAGTACTTTCATACAAGCGCCATGGACACAGAAGTGCGGTATATATGGTGCCTGACTACTCGAGAAAAGTAGTCACCACAAAGTTTGCACAATTGCAAAAAAAGTATATGATTAAAGAAAATTCCAGATAAGAAAAAAACTTTTTGAACTGTTTTGGCCTGGAAAGGGTTACAAACCTCTGGACTCCATTTAAGGACTTTTACAGGATTAGAAAAACATAACTGCTTCCTTTCAAAAAGAGCACCACCTCTGTCACAGGACACAACTCGTATTGCAGCTAAGCCCCATTCATTTCAGTGTAGCTGAGTTGCAGCACCAGACATATAATTTGACAGTAGTGGTGCTGATATTGAAAGAAAACAGCTATGCTTTTCTTACCCTGGACAACCCCTTTATCTTAAAATCTTAAATTCTCCCATGAGTCGATAGCTTTCCAAAATTTTCTATTTTCCACCCCAAAACAGTCACATTGCAACCATCGTTCCTGTGATGCTGCAGCCAATCACTAGCCTCAGCTGTCTCTGACTTCATGTAGGGTACATGACCATTGAACTAAGTGATGTATTGCAGCGGCATGTGAATGATGGATGTAGCTACATTGGTTGGGTACCACTGGAACAATGGCGGTGTTGGGGGGAAGTGACTTCATACTTTATTTTTCATTTTATTACAATCATGGTCAATAAGGGATTTCTCATTTGGAAATCCCATTCCCATAATAAGGGCATATGGGTGTACAGTTCTTGGGCCACCTTGGGAGTCACAGCAGTGAGCAACTACAAACAACATGTCCCACCCTGTGAGACTCAATTAGACCTGTACATTACATCTGAATTAACAACATATAATACTTTTTTGATATTTTTTTTTTTTTACTTTTGATAAAAGTTTTTTGATATTCAGCTTCCTCTGGTGACATTAAAGCAGGGGGTTATAGCAGCAGAAATTGTGGGCATCAGCTGACGGAATTTAAAAAGTAAGCAGCAAGGTGAAACAATACTTTTAGGTTGGGTTTACATGTTGCTTTTTTGTGTGTGTGTTTTAGATATGTTTAATAAAATGCATGCAGCAAAAAACAAATTTTTTTCAGAAAAAAGTACGTTTTTCTTTAACTAACTCAAATTTCATAAGAATTTTACCTAAATTTTCCAAATTTGAATTCATTCTAAAAACACTTGCATTTTTAAAAACATATCTATTTTTGAAAAACTTTGTTTTACAGCATGCATTTTTGATGCTGTTTCACAATGCATCTCAACTGCAAAAAAATAAACAATACAAGCGATATAGCCTCTAGCTTCCTCGACACCTAGTTTCTTGGACATGTTTTGACTTTTAAACAAAACCTCTAAAGATGCATGTACTTTTTTTTAATGCATAGTGTTCTTTTATACATTGTGCTTAAAGAGTTTTTTTTCCATCTGGCTGTTTCACAGAGCCTTCTCTTCACAGCCAGCTCCATGTTCCCACTTCCTGTTCAGGCTGAAGGCAGTTCTACAGCAGTGATTGAGATCTCAGGTTTGCTTGTTAGAGGGACATTGTTGATGGAGGGGTTTTTTAACAACAGGACACAAGGCAGCAGAGCTCTAAAGGGTTAACGTTTGTCAGTAGAAAGACAAACAAACTCTTGTGGTACTGATAAGACACAGCAGGGAGTGACTTCACTATTTGCCAGAGATGCTAGAGGATGGAAAGGTGGTCAGCAGCCTAGAAAACCTTCTGGAAAAAAGCAGGAGATAAGAACTGCTCTAAATCTGAATGAAAGAAAAATCAGAAGAGCAATGTATTTGGTAATAATCTTTATTTAACTTTGCCTACATTCTACAGGTCTGAAATGAAACCAGTTGAGTAGAAATTCCCCTTTAAGTTCTTGGTGGTGCTTTTTTTATTGCATTTTTCATATTATATATTATTCATGTAACATGTGATTTAAGGATTTCTCTTTAAATCACACTATTTATAATGTGAGAAAATGCCACTAAAACATACTTGCCAAGTGTCCTTTAGGGAGATTTGTACAAAACATGCCCTCTTTATGACAAGTCACACACCCTTCACAAAGGCCACACGTACTACAAGCAACTGTGTAGCTGCTCTAGAAGAAAGCAAATTGAGGGATTTGGCGTCACCCAGCTTTCCTAGACATTGGATAACCTATTCAGAATCCAAGAGAGCTAGGACTTACAAGTGACGTCTTCTCTGGTAAAACCAGCAGCTGCAGCCCAACAATATCAGGATGGAAAGGTCCATGGATATTGGACCCTTTCCATCCTAAAAATACAAACCGGCAGCTGCCCAAGAAGCAGACCATCACATTAGAAGGTCAACTTCTGATGGTTACAGGCTCTTTCAATTATTGAGGTAATATGAGAGAGGATGCCAGCCTTAGGGTGACAAAAACCACCACTGGCTGACACCAAGGGCCACATGTATGAAAACTGTCTAGGTCTAAAATTCACTTTGTTGGCCATAGCAACTAGTGTTGAGCGATTTTTATCGACAAAGTTGAAATCGGCAAGGTTTTTATGGTGATCGAAATATCCAGATCATGCGATAATTAAGGTTAAAATCTGAGCATCATCTATTAAGATCGCGCCTTTTTCGGCGCTTCCTGTAATTTTGGCGGCCAGCAAATCAGATTACAGAATAGAGCAGGGTGAGATGTGTGTGCGACGTCATGACTGGGATGTGTATGTGTTGCGATTGGCTGGAAAAATCACATGACCTCGTTTTACATAGAACAGCGTTTCCTGTTTCAGCCTCAGTGTCTCTCAGCGTCTCATAGGGATAGGACCTGCGCTCTGCCTGTGGCCAAACAGCTCAGCGAAATTAGTCTATTTCTGCACAGAGAAACCTCTACTATTAGCTGTGATCCTTCCAATTAGTTAGATTAGAGATTTGAAGATTTTATGTAGTTAGCTAGAGAATTTTAAAGCAGCATTTACCGCTGTAAATTCACGGCGGTGGGAGCGGGGGGGTGGGCCCCCGTGGGCGAACACAGACAAGCTCTATCTATAAAGAACACTGGATAAAGTTCACCAAGACTTAGTGTAGACATTGTAGTGGAATATCTTTATTATTAACAGTTTGCTATTGAAATATTTCCTGGATATTGGGCAGCCTGAACTTATATTGGATACACATCATTTCTAGTAACTGCAGGTCTCTTTGTTAGCTGCTAAACTCCACTTTTATTATCGTATACATTTCAGAAGTGTTA